>WYDI02029431.1:29372-40572 GCA_009867235.2 Psittacus erithacus | reverse complement strand
CATGGTTTAGTGTGAGGTGTCCCTGCCCATGGCAGGGGGGTTGGAACTGGATGGTGTTAATGTCCTTTCCAACCCTAACTGTTCTATGATTCTATGATTCTATAACAATTGCCATGAAAAAAACGTGGCTATCTAACCTATCTTCCCTGGAGATGCGGCCATTCTTCCATGCTTTATAGTCACCGTATATTTCTTTGAATGTAAAAGGCTCCCTGTAGTAGAATTCAGCAATCAGGTAAAGGATTGTCTCTGTAGAAATAGTTTCAGTAGAGGTTTGTGGCAGTTGTTATACTTGAATGTACTTAAAAGTTCATAAAATTAAGCAATGCATTGACATACTTAATTTAATAGTGATGCTTGGGGAAGAAAATTTGGAATGGATACTTTTCCTTGCCTTCAACTCCTCATATACTTTTCATTTCTAAAGAAAGAGGCGATTTTCTTTGCCCAGAGACCTATCTCCTGGCACGACAATACTAAAAAAAAGGGATTTCTTTTAACTAGATTTTCCATGCCCCATAAAGCAGTGTATACATGAATGGTACTTAAAGATTGGTTGATTCATTCTTTAACCTCTTACAGTGCAGTCCTATAACACATCTTAGTCAAGTCTCTTCTTGCGTATATCAGGTACAAAAGAAAACACTATCAAAACCAACCTGACTGATAAATTTGTTGGTTCTATGAACTCTTTTAATCAGATGCATGAGATAGAGGAAAAGTAAATAACAGCACTACAGGAGAGAAAAGAAGGTGAACTCCAAAACTATTGTGAGTTTAAAGGAAACGTGGTAATGTCCTTCTTCTGTTCAAGAAAACAGTTTATCTACAGGACACTTATCAGTGATGTACAGGAGTTAACCACTGTTATTTGGCACAGCCACTGCCCTGTAGGAGCTCTCCATGGCTTCTCCTAGCAACCAACAACACAATTCAGTCTCCAGCATGAGAGCTTATATGAATGCCTTCTGCCTTGTGCAAGTTCAGAAATGCTGAAGTTGTGCCTATTATGCCCATGTTCTCCCTGTTTGCTAGGAGCCTCCTTTGGCAGAGAGCAGAAGGTGCTGAAGATTCCTCAATTGTCCTCAACATAAAAAGGACATGGAACTGTTGGAACAAGTCCAGAGGATGATCAGGGGACTGGAGCACTTCCCGTATGAAGACAGGCTGAGAAAGTTGGGGCTGTTCAGCCTGGAGGAGAGAAGGCTGCATGAAGACCTCAGAGCAGCCTTCCAGTACCTGAAGGGGGCCTATAGGGATGCTGGGGATGGACTCTTCATTAGGGACTGTAGTGATAGAACAAGGGGTGATGGGTTCAAACTTAAACAGGGGAAGTTCAGATTGGATCTAAGGAGGAAGTTCTTTACTGTGAGAGTGGTGAGGCACTGGCATGGGTTGCCCAAGGAAGTTGTGAATGCTCCATCTCTGGCAGTGCTCAAGGCCAGATTGGACAGAGCCTTGGGTGGCATGGTTTAGTGTGAGGTGTCCCTGCCCATGGCAGGGGGGTTGAAACTGGATGATGTTAATGTCCTTTCCAACCCTAACTATTCTATGATTCCATGATTCAGATTGCAGTGTCCAAGGGCCTCACTGTACATAAAAAGCTGCTGATCTGATTAGTACAGTAGCTGTAGTCAATGCTGAAAAGCTGTTTCTGGAACAGAAATATGATTAACATGTCTCTATGTAAAAAAATCAGCTGTTGTCTTCCCCACCATTCCTCTTCTCAGCCCCTCATTTCAAATGGTAACAGGAAAGGAAAAGTAAGAAATACATGGGAAAAATTAAGATGTTGCGTCTTCACCTAAGGGTATGCAGCCTAAGCAATTACATGCAGAAAAAACCCTGTGGTATAAACACAGGAGCCAGGGTTTCTTGGCTTTTCTAGGAATATTTATCAAAAAATGAGGCTTTGAGCAACCTGGTTGAGTGGGCAGAGAGCTGGAACTAGAGCTTTAAGGTCTCTTCCAACCCAAAACATCCAATAATGATGATGATGAAACAAAATTGATCTAAATATTCAAAGTTACTTTGTCAATGAGGGTCTCTTTCCCATTGTGCTAAACACCTAGGCATCATCAGACTTTGGGCTGAACTCTGATGTCTCCTATATCAACAGCATTTTAGGACCCAAGGCCTTCTCACTTGAAAAAGGCGACACTTCCATCATACAGTGAAGCATTAGAGACACCTAAGCCAAGCAGACTTTGGAAGCATAAAACACAGATCCGTGTCAGGGCAACTGTGTGTCAGCAGGAAACGAGCTTATGAAAGGACCTCATAATCTGCTAATTATGAATCTATATAACATTCATACTATACATTTTACTTATCTCTGATGAATTATTGACTACATATGAAAACCTTTACTAACCAGGCTAAGAGGAAGTGCTGCTTATAACAACATTTCTGATGTCAGGAAGAACAAATCTTAGAGAAGCTTAAGTGGGGACTGTTTTCTCTTGCAAAACTCGCTCATAAGAAAACACCATCTTAGACTCCTAAACTACCATTTTCTGTCATCACCTGGTATTTAAGCAAGTGACTCCAGTCAACTTTCTTATCAAAAATGATCATTGCTGGAAAGTAGTGGTAATTTCAAGGTAATGTTGAAATTCACTGCATGATTGACAACAGATTAAACCTGCAAACATCATCTAGCATAAGTTATTGCTGTTGGTTTTTTTTAACTTGATGTTTAGTGTTATAGAATATCTCTACCTGTTGTGGCCTGGAATTTTCTCTGCTTTTGGCATGTTGATCAGAGCTGAATAACAAATGGTCCTTCAGAGCCTTACAAGAGATTTATGTGATGTTTAAATGCCAAACTCTAAACTACGGCCAAAGATGCGTGCCCAAACTCACATACATTTGTAGAACATCTACTGAGTAGGCTCTTTACAGTAGAAAATCTTTCCCTGCATCCTTTGAGTAGGCAATTTAGTGATGTGTTTGGAGAATTCTTAATGTGCATCAACAAGATAAAGCTTTTCACAAAATACTTTAGTATATTTGCACAAACGGCAAAAAGTGGTTACTTTATGTCAAAACCCACAAGTAACAGCTAGAAACTATGAGACCAGGTGACTGGAAATGTCTTCCCTTTTTTTTAATGCAATTAAAATTCACCAGAAGGTTTTAGCCATCAAAGAGAAGTTCAGCTTTGGGCTATACCAAATGATTTTATCAGTCCTGAGAGACTCTTACCCAGATGAAATCCATGTGTTAAGAATTATTGTAAATATCTCAAATTTTATTATTATTTATATTATTATTAATATTATTATTCTTATTATTATTACTGTTAAAAAATAGTCTACCAGATATTTCATAGAGAAGTATAATGAAATTATCACAATGAGTTATTCTGGGTTCATGAGGCAAAATAAGAAAACTCTTACAGGGTGCAGGAGATTTTTTCTCAGCATTCTATTTTATATTTACAGGAAAAGAGGTCATTACTGTAGAAGAGCTGGCATTTGATGACACCATCAGCCAGCAGAAAATCTCAGGGAGAACAACTGCTTGTGTTATGGCATGTCTGGGGACATCTGACTAGCAGAAAATTGCTCAGTAAAGCAATTAATGCTGAACTTGACTACTGATGGGTTCTGATCATTTATTTCTTACATATATGTAGGTTGCACATTAATATCCAGTATTTCAGGCAAAGCACTATATTCTAACTGGTTTATAATTGGATTGAAGTGGATATCGCTTCAGTGTATCTGTGCTAAACCATTAAACTTTGGGGTTTTTTCACTTTGCTTTAATTTTTAGTATTTATCTGCAGTTTGTTGCTACAGAAAACTTCCCTAAACAGGACATTCTGCAAAAGGATTTGAACAGATTTGACTAGTCTATTTCATGATTGCTAGAGAGGACCACAGATTAAGACTTCTCACCTGGGGTCTGACAAACATCTCTCCAGACAGTAGCAGGTTCACCTCCAACAAGAGCCCTTGCCTCTGTGTCACAGTGATGAGCAGCATCTCCAAGAGATTTCACCTTTACCCAATGACTACCTCACAGACCATTAGCTTATTGCATCCAAACTAGATTCAAGTCAATGCTTCAAGGTATGTGTGGATGGATTGTGGAAATGAGATTGTCGGTCTACTAGGTACTCCACATGCTCTGAGCATAAGCATCCATTGCTAGCATTTCTTGTCCTACAAGCAGCTGGCTACTGCTTTCATATGGTCCTTTCTCATAAATGTAGGAATCCCAATTTTTTTTAAATCAGATTCTCATTCCTTTAGAAGAAGTTTCATCAATGTCAGTAGGAACCTCTCAGTAAGGCCACAGGGACAAGGACCTGGCCTTTAACATTCTGTTTCTTTTGAAATGGTTTATATTGCCTTCCATTTTCCTCTTTTTCTTGCTTCATTGCCAAGTATCACGAGACACACCTAATGCATGTGAAGTGAAACAAGTGCCAGCACAAACATCAACAGCTGGCTGGCTTACAGCACAATGCTACACATCTGGTTGTGAGTAAGGGAAATTCTGGCCTAAGACCATGTAGGCTTAAGTCCTACACTTAAAACCACATTCAATCACAACTTTAATGTTTTGCCTCCTTCCCCCTGCCCTCATCTCCCATATGAGAAGAATATAAACAAACTGAAGCAAAGTCAGTGGAGAACCAGTAGAGTGGAAATCACTTGCTGATGGAGCAGAAGCTGAGGAACCAGGGCTTTTTTAGGCTGGAGAAGGGATGACTTCAGGGAAAATTAGCCGCAGTCCTCACAGGTACCCCCAGAGGTACCCAGTCCCTATGCTGCGATTGTCATCAAGCACAGCAGAGCAATTTTCTCATTGTAAGGTGGTCCTGAAGTGTTTCCACTGCAAAAGGTAACTGCCCCTGCAGCCCCTGGTGGGATGGCATCATGCTTGTGTCCTGTCACTGCCTCTCTTTAAGTCTCTCTCCTGGGTTAGAGAGGGTTCTAAATTAGTCAGCAGCCACAAGGGAGGTTTCCATCTCTCCTTGCTGAGGGAAGTTGAAGAGAAATCCTACTTTATACTGTTTCAAATTACAAAACAGTAGTTTATTATTGTTTTCCTACTTAGTTTTATAGGGTTTTTTAAGGGATTCATTAGGTACAGAATGGGCAATACTTAATATTTATGACTGATAAAAGCAATTGGGATGAAAAGCAAAATATTAATTAGCTTCCATATAGAGTTTAATTCTCTTAGTATGTCCATTATAGATGTGTAGGCATTGTTCTGAAGTGTTGTGATGTAGTTTATCATTGTCAGGAAGACAGCGAATGAAAATAGCATCAATTCTGCTCAATAAAGCAAAAATGCATTGCCATCCATTCTGAGGCTTAGAGTGGCTATTGGTTAGTGGCTTGAGATAAGGTTTGCCAAACTATTACGTCTCTGATCATTGCAGGTTAATTAGAACCTGGAGACTGGGGCTTCATCACATTCAAAGAGACTGTAAAAGCTGGAGGAGTATATCTAATAAACTGCACTGGAAGTTTATACATGTTTATTTCTATCACCTTCTATTTGTATTAAAGAAGAACATAATTTAGCTTCATCACACCTAGTTGAGGTGAGGATTAGTCTGATACTGGTATCATACACAGTTAGCAAGGTTGAAAATTACTATTTCATTGATTGTGGTAGTCTATGTTTTTTCTTTTCCTTAGTGGAAGCTGCAACCAGGTTTGATGTTGCCCCTCACTGGGCTCAACATAAGTCATGTTGTGCATGTAGCAGCACACTTTGCTTCTAGCTCTTCTGGTTCACTGGGGAACATTTGAATATGGAGGTAAGAACAAGGTAGAATAAGAGGTAACTGCCTCAAGATGCACCAGGAGAGGTTTAGATTGCATATTAGGAACAATTTCTTCCCTGCGAGGGGTGTCAGGCATTGGAACAGGCTGGCCATGGGAGTGGTGGAGTCACCATTCCTGGAAGTGCTCACAGACCATGTAGATGAAGCCCTCAGTGACATGGGTTAGTGGTGGTCTTGGCAGTGCTGGGGTAGTGGTTGGACTTGATGATCTTAAAAGTGTTTTCCAGCCTATATGAGTCTATGATTCTATGGTAAGGGAAGTCAGCTCAGTTGCTGTCTTCTACTGAAAATCTTTTGAACGCAGAAAACCATGTTTGCATAAGTGAGCAGTTAATAAATCCCAGCACTTGACACTTATTGACTAAAGCTCCAGAACAGGTAGATCCATTACTGCTGGCTTATTAAAATAATAAGCCAAAAGGAAATGCCTGTCTCAGTGCTGAAGATATGTGATCTATCACCTCTGAGACCTGGCAAGGAACTAGAAACAGGTTAGGTTAACATTTCCTATTGGAATATATTTTTTTAATGGGAAAACTTATTTCGGTGAACGAAACCAAGTAAAATCATTAAAGAAACTCAAATAAAATCATTAAAAAATTCCTATACTAAAGGAATAGTTCAGCTTTTTAAAAAAATCCACTGAAAAATATATATATTATTTTAATTGCTGGTTTTATTGGTGGGAGTAAAACCACATACCAACTGCTGTTCAGGACTCAGAAAACAGCTCACAGCTCTGAACTGTGCCACCTATTCATAGGATGATGTTGGAAAATTAATTTTCCTTTCAAATTCCCTATCCAAAACACCCGGGAATGTTGATCTTCATTGCTTATGGGCTGTTGAATGACAGAAAACACTGCACGCCTGTGAATGGTCGTTGCTGTAAAACTGGGGAATGTGAAAACTGGACAGTTAAAACTCTTACCAGACTTCTGTGGCTGTGAAGGATGGTATTGGGCTTTGTTTGCAGATCAGCTATAAGAAAAAGCCACTCCCAGTAAAGGATTCCGGGTGAACCAGGATATCTACACCTGCAGTCTGACAGCTTCTGAATATTAGGGTCTCCTGACATCTCAATTGTCAGGTTTACAGCACTATAAGAGCAGCAAAGAGAGCTCAGAGTTCATATTCCTGACATTTTATTGGTTCTTTTTCCAAAATCAGAAAGAGAAATTCCAGTTGCCCTTTGGAAAGCTCCATCCCAAAGAAGAAGAAAAGGATTTGCTTTATGGGTAGAGGAGGAGACAATCATGTCTATGCTGGGTGGTGGCCCATTGACTTAGTCTTCTAGAATAAGAAGGATATCTTTCTTTGCATTAAAGAACATGAGACATTTTTTCTATGGAAATTCATGAAAGATTAAACTTGAGTGATTACAGAGGGGGTTCTCCAACTCCAGTGATGGCAGAAAAGCCCATTTGCCCCTGATTTTAGGATTTTGCTAGGGCTGGTTAGTGCAGATCACTTGAAGCCAGAAGTACAGAAAGGAGGAACAGCAGCTCTTTTTCATTTCCTGCATTCCTAGAGACACTATTCTGCTGCCACCACACTTCCTGAAATCTTTGGGGGGAGTTAGCACCTTATCTCCCTGCCTTTTATTTCAACCTACATCCTCTGGCCATTTTTGTGCGTACCATGAGAGAGTTGCCAAAGGCTGCTGTCATAGAATCATAGAATCACAGAATGGTTTGGGTTGGAAAGGACCTTAAGATCACCAAGTTTCAACCCTCTGTCGTGGGCAGGGACACCACATACTAAACTATGCTACCTAAGACTCCATCCAACCTTGCCTTGTATGGAGCATTCATAACTTCTCAGAGCAGCCTGTTCCAGTGCCTCACCACGCTCACAGTAAAGAACTTCTTCCTTATATCTAACCTGAACTTCCCTGTTTAAGTTTAAATCCATCACCCCTTCTCCTACTACTACAGTTCCTAATGAACAGTCCCTTCCCAGCATCCTTATAGGCCCCTTTCAGATACTGGAAGGCTGCTATGAGGTCACCACGCAGCCTTCTTTTCTCCAGGCTGAACAGCCCCGACTTTCCCATCATGTCTTCATATGGGAGGTGCTTCAGCCCCTGATCATCCTCGTGGCCTCCTCTGGACTTGTTCCAACACCTCCATTTCCCATTCATGTTGAGGACACCAGAACTGTACGCAGTATTGTCCATAGGACATTTCTTATACTGATGTGAATTGAAAATAATTTTCATTTCTAAGTATCAATGTGAAAAAAACAAATTATGTTTATATCATACTGATGCATTTTATTTTTCCTCCATCCTTTAAAAAATAATAGAAATAGTTCATTATCTATAAACACAGGGACATCTGGGAACATGTCTTACTCATTTTGGGATAGCATGTTGAAGGCACAAATGTTACATGACAAGATCTTGCAGACAAAATAAACTGTTTGGTTATCTTGATTCTTCAAAGGGCCCCTGAATTATGATACAGACTACTCAGCTTGAAAATGCTGTTTCTATCGCCGTTTAGGTATGTGCCTCGTGTTTCCCAATTGAAGTATTCCATGAACAAAAAGCTCTCTCAAGAGTGATGGTGGGAAGCCTTGGAGCTCAGTCTCTCATTTCATTTTGAAGGCAATTTATTAAGTTTCTCTCTCTTCATTATATTCCTGCTTTGACATGGTGCTGTATCTTATTATCCACAACTGCATCACACTGTCCTCCTCTCTGCAGGTACATTGCTTCATTTATAAAATATCAGTATGGGGAGTTTTGACCTTTTTTTCTTTTTGGAAACAGATCTTTCTTTGTATTTTGGTCAAAGCAGCATCTTTGTTTAAAAATGACTTGCACTGAAAAGGAAAAAGAGAGGAAGAAAGACAAATGAGTTCTTCAGGTGTTTCTACAACCCCAAATTAAAATGACAGATTTTATTTAGAGACAAATTGAATTTCATCAGTTTAAAAATTAATAGAATCTTTAAAATGTGTCTATAATCTAGCTTTAATTTGTCCAGAATCTATTTTATAATATTTTTCTATGTACGTCCCAAATTGACCGGAGGGAATAATACTCTTCCCATGAAGAATTAGAGCTTGAAAGAGGGGAACCATCTGGTGTACATCTCCTTTCCATCCACACAGAGGGGACCTGCTCCTCACAAGTCCCTTTCACCTTTCAGTCACATGCTGCTATGAAAATACAGACCATGTTTAAAACATTAGTGCAGCTGATGGACACTTTAATAAAGGCTTTTTTCAAGCTTTGCCAAACCTCTTTTGAAGCAGTTGACTGAAATGTCAGAACTTCCTCTCGTTAAAACTCCCACTTCAGCTCCATCCCTTGTGTTCCAGAAAATTCTTTTCCACCACTTCCACTCCGATAACAAGAATAACTTACTGCAAAAGGTAATTTTCCCTCATGAAGACCTGACTTGTGATATATTCCACTGTGGCTGATAGTATTTCAGATTTATGTTTGTTCTTTGTTTCTGGGCAATGATATTAAGTTACAAGCCCTGAGTCACTGTGGTTTTCATTTTCACAGCTGAAAATTAATTTGACCTAGTGAAACATTCATTTATTCTGTAAATTTTAAGCTGCCTTGGTTTCTACTCACGGGCTTGAAGTCATGGGCTGGTTGAATGTTTTCTCAGCTGTATTAGTCCCGCTTTTTCTGCTAGAGCTGGTTGCTGGGTGTTGTAGCAGATTGTGCCTATGCTAGATTTAATTCTGCTCTACTATCAGATGCTCTACTGGCAGGATGCTGCCAGCAACCTCTGGGAACAGGCTCTACAAACTTTAGGCTGGTTGTCATCAAAAAAGCTCTGTCCAAAAGTTCTGTTTCCGCATGGATTTAGGGTTGATACTTCCTATACTTATGCCCTTTTCTTACTCAGAAATCAGCAATTCCAGCAAAGCTTTGCTAACCTGGACTTGACACAGAAAGAAAGTTTATCTGGGTGTGTATGGACTGCACCTGAGACAGCTGTTGTGCTACGGCTTTGGAGTTGCTGTTGCTTTGATTTTCCATTAAATTTGGGATCAAAATGTTCCATCACTGCTTTTTCCTTTCTCTTTCATCAGCTGACTTAATTTCATTTACAAAGATAAACTCATCACTCTCTTCATCCTGATGACTCACATCCCGAAGTTATCCAAACTTGCATTTTAATTAAGGCTCAAGTCAATGACACATAAGCCAAAATGAAACTCATTTCCAGCTCCCATGATTGCTAGCACTACAGGACAAACAGATCAGTTTCCTGGTGTTAAGCAAATGGGGTCTGCGTATACACAGGGAGAAAGCATGCTGAGTAAGAAAGCTTGCTGCTGCCTACTCTCTCTGCAGTCAGAGCCAAAAATGATTGAAAAGATTTCAGAAATAAAACTAACCTCAGTGTATCTCTTCAGTCGAGTGTTTTCATAGAAATTGCTCTTCTTGTCTTTGAAGACAATGTTTGCTAACCTTTTCTCTATATAAAGCTTCTTTTTTTAATGCTATAGAGAACAAAATATTGATGTTCTTATGACAGAAAGCAAAAAGAACATAAAAGTTGCCTGTTTTTTTTTAAGAGATGCTTTCCCAAGCCTCTCTAGAGCAAATCTGCGTAGTTTGTCCATTTATCAGCCTGTCAACACATCCTTTGTGTACTAATTGTGCCATCTGTAGTTTTGGGGTTTTACAGTTGTCAGTATTCCAAAGACTGAGTTTTGCAATTAACGTGGAGAAGGAAAGCATTCTGTAATGTGTGAGCTCTGGACTAGCACAGCTGAAGAAGAGGAACTCTTGGGATAAATGATATTCAAGAATTTATTCCGAAAGACAAACATCTTACAGATTCTCCTGTTTTTTAATAAACACCATGTTAACAGGCAGTGTTTGAATTTAATTATGGCAAGAAAAAATCAGCACAGTGAAGCACTGAAAGCTGTGATCCATGACTGTAAATTATTCTTTCTATGTTGATTCAAAAGTCAGTGGTTTTGATTTTTTACTATATGCAAACAGTGAATTTAGTGCTGTATATGTATGCCCCCGAAGGTTCTTTGCACATGAGCTGTGGTGTAGCTCTTTTATTCTTTTCTGATTTAGTCTAATTTGGGAAAATACTAGTGGGTCCCCTTGGGAATTATGAAGACACTACTTGGCTTTTAAAAGCTTACAATACCTGTATGAGCTACCAACAAAACAAGATGCAGCTTGCGATGCTAAGGATCACTGCATCACCATTTCAAACCACAATTCACCCTGTTTATTTGCTTCTGCTTCTGGTTCTCAGGATTAACTATTCAAGGTAGAGGGTTTATCAAAATCAGAGTACCTTTGTCATGGGTTCAGCAGTAGCAGTCATTTTTCTCCTTCTTAGTAGCTGGTGCAGTGCTGTGGTTTTGACTTTCAGCCTGGGA
>WYDI02029431.1:0-29272 GCA_009867235.2 Psittacus erithacus | reverse complement strand
AGGAGGGGAAGCCAGGAGGAAGCAGAGACAGGACACCCGACCCAAACTGACCAAAGAGGTATTCCATACCACAGCACATCATGCCCAGGATGTAAACTGGGGGCAGACACCCAGAAGGGCGAGGTCACTGCTTGGGTCAGTCTGGGTATTGGTCGGCGGGTGGTGAGCAGTTGTATTCTCTTCCCTTGTTATTTCCCTTGTCATTACTATTATTGGTGATAGCAGCAGCAGTTTGTGTTATACCTTAGTTACTGGAATGTTCTTATCTCAATCCATGGGAGTTACATTCTTTCCATTTTCTTCCCCATCTCTCCAGGAGCAGGGAAGTGAGTGAGCTGCTGCATGGTTCTGAGTTGCTGGCTGGGCTTAAACTACGACAACCTTCCTAGCACCAAATCCAGTAGCAGAATTAGGGAGGTTTGAGGAACTTTCTCTGAGATCAGAGAAGGGACTCCTTCAGTGGCAAAGCTGATTTAGAATGCCCCAGATATAGATCATGGCCCTAACTTTGATGGCAACTTGTCATCCATTCTCACTTTATGAATCTCATGTTTTGCAAATACTGCAAGTATTTTTGCTCAGGAAGAGAAGCTGTTCAATGTAAGTTTGCCACATGCTCTTGTGTACATGGACAGTTGGAAGCTATACTTTCTTTACATGCTTTCTAGTACCCAGGGGTTTTTACTCCAATTTTTGGTGACAAATTAAATATCTGTATATGGGATATTTAATTCCCCTCTGCAGTCTCAAACCTAGACACTGGCAAACACAGACATAAGTTACCCCCCATTCCGCAGCCATTTCATCTCACACCAACTGCATCTGCTTCAAGGAATAAATCAGAAGAAACCTCACTCCTCTCATTTGCGTGTGAACAAATGCACCATGCTACTAATGATAGTCCCATGTAGAAGACAGGGACCTTCTCTTGCATCAGGAATTCTATTCACTCAGATTGTATCTAGATCTGAGGATTTAAAAGCTTAAACTCTCCTGATGATCTAGCTAGGGCATTCTGATATTTGCTGGTCTTTCCATATATGAAATTGGTTTTTGTAAGCTACTCTGGAGCTAAGAAATGAAGATCTCAAAGTCTAAGACTCTTCAAATTTACTCTTCAATGTGAAGATCATGTAACCCAGTATTTTGTTTCTAACTCAGTTCTTTCATATTGTTTTCATGAGCTTACTTAGAAATTTGGAACTGGGTTTTGGAGGAAGGCAACTATTGGCTGGGTGTTATTATTGAACCAACATGGCCTGAGATGGAAAAGATTTCTTTGGTCATCTGCCCCTTCTCATTGCCAGGTCAGGATTAGTCTTCATTACTGCACATTTGGCTAAGATTTTGTCCTGTTTGGCTTTCTTCCTGCCAGACTATGAGCTTTGAGGATTTTTTCCTGGGAGACGATTATTCAGGCTAATAAAGCTGTAAAATTAAATTAAAACAGAAGCTGTTCAATTGTGAAATATTATGTGTCCCATGGATGTTCACGGGCCTACTGGCTCAAGCTGTGGTTGCTTAGGTTTTCTTTTGTTCCTTTTTGGAAGTGCATTTACATATAAAACAGCAAGTAACCAGATGTCCCTCAGTGTGGGTGCTGCAGATCCTGTCTCACCAATCTGGGCCCTGCTTCATGAGTTAGAATGAGAGCAGCACCAAGGCCCCGCAGGCTTATGTTGATCTCATAGAAATATTGCTACCTGGAAGAACAAGCCAATGGTTCAGAGCCAGCTCACCAGGTTGCCATTTCGAGTTCAGTTGGAGAGGATGCAGGCACTATCACCTTGACAGCTTTTTGGCTAGCAGACCCACTACAGAATGAGCTGATGGACTGAGGCCACTCCAAAGGGGTGCACAAAACCATACACAAACCTAGCCCAAAACAGAATAAACCTGACAAGCTATGCATGCCCTAAAAAAGCTGTTTCCTTACTCAAAAACTAAAGCTGATAGCTCCTTTTTTGTTTTAGACTAGCAATCTCAGGGCAAGTTAATGAAAACTATGAAGACAAGACATCATCCAAGGAAGAGAAGCATGGACTTATTGCTGAAGAACCCAGAAAGAGCTGATGGTACTTTCCAGCCCAGTTGTTTCTAGGAGAAACTGAGATAGAGCAGCCAAGGGTAAATCCTGCAGATGAAGACAAACCAAGCAAACATGGTTTTCATGGAATTTTTCTACAGTCTGTATTCCTACTGTCAGGATCCCAGGGACACCTACCTCTATAGTGAATAACATCAGATATCATTTTTCCACAGCCTTGACAGGGCAGATAAAATTCATAAAAGGTGAGTTATTTGAAGCAGCGTTGTCCAAGCTAAAACAAACCAACTATTTAAGTAACAGAAGGACCAAGGGCTTAAAGCAAAGAAACTGGATGTTCTGTTATTGTGCTGAGCATGAACAGTGATCCACAGCACGTCCCTGAGCTCAGGGAATCAAAGGCAGTCAGAACTTAAGTAGAGCACTCAGTACATTGAAGGAGCAGGCTCTAAATGTGCTCTTTATAATGACTATAGACTACAGAAGGGAGTATATATTTTTTAAAATGCAGAACTTTGAAAAGGTGTGAATGGCTTCATCTGCAAAACACAGGAATATTGATATTCATATACTGACTTATAAAGCAATCGCTGGTGAGTCAAGTCAGTTATCTTCAGAGCAGGATGCAAGGACATTTTGTTTAATCAAGTTTTTTTAACTGAGTTATTAATTAGGTTCCACCAAAGCAAAGAAGCTCAGATAGTGGCATTGAGATCTGAAAGAGTCAGTTCTGAAAAGATCAAGTATTGCAATTGATTTTTGCCTTACCTGATGGTGGTGTTTTATGTGGTTGGCTAAGTTAGCTCCCTAACACTAAAGAAAAAAGGGAATACCTGCAGGGTAGAGGGGATTGAATGCAGATCCTTTATGAAACTTTAGAGGTTTGCTCATTACTATCTGATATGCTGCATTATGCCAAAATTAATATTAGTGCACTAGCTGCATATTTAGTGCAAAAGGATCAAGTGAATACTGAATCAAATAGATCAAGTGCAAAAGAGAAAAGTACATAAAACCCACAAAACACCGCATTTCATACAAGTACTGCAAACTCCTACAGGAACATATTTCCATGTCTGTTTTAAATAAGTATACAAATAAAGCAAATCATTGTGCTGATATTTATACTTCATGGTATATGAAGTATACCTGGTGTCTCTTGACACCAGGAGCAATTATGCTTTAAGGAATTCTACAGGCCTTTTCCTTTCTTTTTTAAAGTACTGAAATGGAAGCTGTTGATCCATATGAGCTTTCCAACAAGGTTTTCAGAACTGGAGAATCTTTCTTTAGAAAGATTCATTAATTTTTTGCACAGGTATACAAACAAGTCGTCAGATGCAAAAGTACCTTCTGTGTGCATCTGAAAGCAATTTGCCCAAATAGAGCTTTTGTGACTTCATTTTAGGCTTTGTTCAAGAGGGAATTAATTGCCCAGAGCCAGATTCTGTGTATGTGAGCATCACATATGACTCAAACCAAGTGAAATTCAAGTGTCTGAACTAGGAAAAGCTGCTTAGAATTGCTGCTTTCAACTATCCTGGAGATCCCTAAGATAAAATCCCATGTATCTCCCAGTTTAAACTGCTCTTCTCTTTTCAGACAGTATTAAAAAAAATAATAAAAAATATAAATAAAAAGTATTTACTTAAATGCAGATTGTGATGATAAGCATTTAACTGTTTTCATTTATAAAAGTAAGAAAAAGATAGAATAATTGCTTTTGATTACTGACTGTGTCTCAAAGGTTTTGAAAGATGGAATGTGTGCGTTCACCTCTCAAGAGGGTGGGAAGGTCGTTGTTTCACCTGAGTAATTTAGTGATATCCAGAAGAAAGATGTGAGCAAAGCCTACTCTTAAATCAAGAGAGATTTGAGAACATTGTCTCTATGTCTGTGTCTGCAGATCTTTATCTCTGACCTCTACAGTTTTGACTTTCTCTTCTTCTTTCCATCACTGAAAGATGTCTATTCTGTAAAAGTCTTGTAAAGTGCCTAACTTTCTTTTGGTCTTCGCTTAACTATCGAACACAGTACTGAAAAAAGAGGTTTCAAATCTAAAAGTATTGAGAATCATAGAGTCATAGAACCATAGAATGGTTTGGGTTGGAAGGGACCTTAAAGATCACCCAGTTCCAATCCCTTGCCATGGGCAGGGACACTTTCCACTAGAAGAAACTAGACTAGAATCCTTCCAGCCAATTTGCTAAATTGCCTGCTAGAGGAAAGAGAAGGCATCAAGAGGGCAGAGAATCAAGCTCCAGCACTGCAACCAATGCATCAAATTTAATGAAAAAGCTTAGTCAAAAATCACAAGGCATCACTCCATTGACTTCACTGGGCATGGGATCAGATCGCATCTGAAATAATGAACTAGGACTCCCAGGATATGTTGTCCTATTAGGCTTTCCAGAATTTTTGTGGTACTTTAAAGCAGTAAGGGAAGGTGATCCAGAAAGCCTAGTAAGGAAAAGAATATCATTGCACAAGGAAAGATAAACCAGAAGCACATCCATCAGTTGAGTATGGCTTAATTAGATGAAATCCAAGATGTATTGGCAATCATTTAAAAGATACTCTGCACACTGGGTGATGAGGAGGTGATTTACAAACCCATTGCTTGCAAATGCAAATGCAAGAAAAAGGCGTGTAAGCAAAGCTTTGTGGTACATTTGGAAGTTTAAACAAGGCAAGTAATGTAAATTTGGATTAGAAATAATGATCCTGAGATAATCCTTATATCTGAAAAATGCAATACTCTTAGAAGAGGCTGAAATTTAAAGATCTGTTATTTACTAATAAGAATGTAAGAGCTCTTGAATATTAAAAAGCTGAGAGAAGTTTGGAAATTAAACTCATCTTAGTGATATGAGAGGGGAAATATCTGTAAAATAAATCAGTATTATTATATCTTACATTTCTTGTGATATGATACGAGAATTGGGAAATTACTTCCCTAAAGGAAGTGGCATATAATTAGTAGAATATGATAGGAATTTAAATTACACAGGGCTACAGTGATTTTCTTCTATGGACAGTGAAATTACTAGTGTGTATTGTGAAATGAATATAGGAACTCTTCTTAATTTCCTGAGCTTATTAACAAAAAAAGGTTGTGGGATGATTAAAAATAAAGAGAATCTTCTCAGGAATTTGCATTTAAATTTTAGGATCTGTCTGTTCCTGAGTTAGAAGAAAAAGATGTTCATAAAAAGCAAGGGAGATATTAAAAAGAATTAGAGTTTATTTTTGAAACTGAGGATATTAATGAAAGGCCACGACATCAGTATGAATAATTCACTCCTAAGAGATCTGCCATTTCATCTGCCATGAAAAGCCCCATTGCGCAGCCAAGTCTCTCCCAGATGTGCTCAGCATATGGGACAACATTTGAAAGTGTTCATAAAAATAGTTCTATTGAAAAGATAGTCTTTTGGTAGAGTGATCGACCATCACTGCTGTGATAGTGGGGTTTTCATCCCTCATCTTGCAGAGATCAAATAGCCAGAACTTGTTAAGAAAAAGAATATCCTTCCAGGCTCGGATATCTCAGTGAGATTAACATCTGAGTTTCTATTTCAATGGAGCAGTTCAGTTACAGAGGAATTTTATGTAGGTTTTTTACCCACATTCTGGAGGGTTAGAAGGTCAGGGCTGTTTGATTAAAAAAAGAAAATATGACAAAAAGTAATGTGAATGCTGCAGCCAAATGCAGCTAAAACGGAGATGTGATGCCACCCTTGGGCCATCTCCCTTACCTTTCCTGTTACAATGGAGAGTAATTGTTCATCCCTGCATTTTCAGAGAAGAAAGGTCTCTGGCAGAGGTAGGAAAGGTCTGAAGGAAGGTAATTGAGAAAGAGAGTGAACTGCAGGAAGACAGTTTAGCTCAGGGAAATTCCAATAGAGAGATATCTTTAGGCTCCTTGGCTCTATCGCAATGAGAGGGTACAGTAGTACAGTGCCTCCTTTCTTCCAACTGCGACACAATGGCCAACTGTCAGCAGACAACTTTCCTTCCTAGCAGCATATTTTTTGCTTCAGTTGTTTTTTTCTGACTAGTAGTCTGCAAACACAGCGGATGCTTATGTTATTTAGCTATAAGCTTTCTACTTCCAAGCCATTAAGCGTGGTCTGTGACAACGTGCACACCATATCTTATACAAATACATGTAATCCATCAAACAATTCAGAAAAGTAGAACTCTTCAAAGTCTGCATAACTGACTTAGCAACTTTGTTTGTGAAATATGCACAGAAGGCAGTTAACTGAGCAGTTGAAAGCACACCATAAATTGCATATGAAACAAAGCAGACATGGATGTACAAAAGCAAACAACCTCCCTTCCCCCAAAACAGAGATGGGGATTAGACTTGAAAGCAGTAGAGCATCCAACAGTATGTTGTGGGTGATGGCATTGGATCTAAAGCACTGAAATGAATGTTCTTTGGGATAAAGGGGATTCAGCAATTTTTCATTATCGTTAATCTCCCAAAAGCACGTCTAAGAGAAAAATAGCAGCCACTAACTAATTAGACATCTGCTTTAAAATGCCAAAATTCATGCTGTGGCTTTTTTTCTGTAGAATTAATACATGTGAAATGAGACAGACAGCAGGGGCTGGAGATGGAAGCTCTGTTTGCAGAGCGAGTGCAGCCCCATGTGTGTCCCTGCCAGGCCAGGATAGTTGTTTAGCCTTCCCCCAGTATGGCTCTTGCCAAAAGAAAAACCCAGCCAAAATCAAAATTGACTCATTTTAGGATCCTCTCCTAAAAATAGTGTGGTCTAAAAGCCTTTTCAGAAAAGCAGCCAAAACTTGAGGTAGCACAAACATGTACCACTGCATTCATCTGCAAATGTAGAAGTGGCAGTGGCACTAGAATCTGCTGTTTACACAGACTGCCAATTCCCATCCACATTATCCTCTAATAGACTGTTCCTTTTATAGAAACACTGGGAAGCACTGATCCTAGATGAACAGTTTGCAGACCTCTGCATTCACAGGCAACCGCTATATAGCCATCACATTTCTTGAGAGTGGGATACCCCATCTTATCTCTGCCTATCCTATGCATCAAAAGCCATAATCTCTCCATCCAACCAATCACACATTAAATTGTTGCTATAAAACACAAAAATCCCTGCTACTAGTCCTCTTTCATACAAACGTAAGCACAAAACTGCACAAAACAGACTGTAAAGTCATCTCTTTCTACTTCATCACAAGAGCATGGCTACTGCCTGCCTCAAGGAGTTTACTAAGTCATACCTGGGACCTAAGGGTAACACCTGTGATGTAAGGGTGAGAGATGCACACCTAATTAATGTGTATTGTTTAGGCTGTACGACACCAACATAAGAATTATCATCTCACTATACAGAATGATCTGTATTTGTGTATATAATTTATTTATATTTTTATACATATATTTAAACAAATCTGGAAATGTACCTGAAAATCTGGGGGAGATGTTATTTGTCTGAGCCTGGACAACATAAAAGAATCATTGGGTTAATTAGGACGCCCCAACCCAAAAGTCATTAGTATCACCTCCAATAACCTGTGAGTTATTCATGTATCTATTTGCCAAATTATTTGATTCTTTCAAGAAGCAGCAATAAGAAAAGTTAGAGGAATTATTTATGAGATCGAAACCTGAAATGTAAGCTTCAAACCCATGAGGTAACACGAAACAAAGCCTGATAATTACCAGTTTGATTCTGCAAAGTCTTTATTGTCCCCAAGTCTGTGTCAGTTCTGCAGGATCTGCTGAGCGTCTTGCAGAACTGAGATCCTCTTGAAAAGCATGATTACCCAGGGACTGATTTTGCCATCCTTGCTGCTGAATTCAGTGTACTGTTTGTGAAGTGAGGTGCTGGTGCAAATGAGCTACTTATGCTGCTTGTTTTAGATAAAGGAACACCTGAAAGAGATTCAGGCATAATTTTGCATTAAAGTTGTTTGCTTGCACCATGGAAACAGCTCTAAAGATCATCTCTAGTAGGCAATCTCGTCTTTATAGAAACAGCTCAAAGGTATCTTTCTGCAATCCACATTGTAATTATCTTTGATCTTTATTTTCTTTTTCCCCAGAGTGGATTGCCAAAGACAGATATCCCTGTTCAGATATGCTAAGAAAAACACAACTTGAAGGCGGCTACTTATCTCTCCGAATGCAATGCTGGTAGGACAACCCACTGAAAATCACAGACTGCCCTATTTTCCCAATTCTTCAAAATGACTAAAGCCTTATCAGTGACAAATTACTGAGCTTGGCCTTAACATTTGTTAGATGAAATTAAGAAGCCCCCTTACAAACCTTCTCCACAGCACTGTTTTTCAAGCAATAGGAGGCACAGTTTTGCCACAAGTAGCATAAATATAACGGGATAATTTGCTGTAATTTTCATCACATAAAATGAAATTTGTTTTTAAAACCTCAGCACCAATTATCTTTATCTACTAATCTTGAAATGAAAAACAAAAGTAAATCCAGCATTGCATCACAAATTTAGTGGCTTCAAAAACTTCTTGCACCAATGGCTTAGATTCTCACGGACAAGTACTGGACAGAACTGTCTAATCAGTTACTTTGATCCTATTCTGCTATTAGGCATCTTTCACTCTTTCACTTCTGTGCTGAGCCCAGTAAGTTGCCTAAGGAGTAACTTCCATGAAATTTCCTATTCTTGATCTGAAGACATCACAGCTTTGCAATCTTTTCCTGTGGCCAAGTGGCATTGCCAATCAAAGTTTATTTCCACTTTGGATTTCTTTGACACCAGATACCAGCTATTAGGCTATCTAAGGGGAATCACAAACTATCCTCTGTAGATGATGAGGGCAGAGACATTACCAACACGCCTCCACTCTGTCACATCAAAAGTGGGTACATGTAGCAAATATGCTTGTGAAAGATGACTTTTTAGAGTAGCTGTGCTTTGCCTGATGCTGTGAAGAACAGCAGCCTTCCAAGGGAAATATCACTGCAAAATCCTCCCCAAGATTCAACAGAGATGGTGAAGAAGCAACCCAAGGTGGAAACATGGAGTGCCAGAAAACATAGCTCCAAACCAACCCAAAATGAGAGCAAACCTCACTCAGGTCCCTGAGATGGACTGAGCCTCACTTTAAGCCCACTGATTTCAATTAGCGTGCTGGAACTGATTTCTCTCTGATCTCCAGCGCACCTGAGCTGCCTTGCTGGTTTATTGGCCTCCTCTCCTTTGACCATGCTTTTTCCTGGCTGCAGGCCAGAGGGAACATTAAGCATCTGAATTTCCGAATTTAATTATTCTGTTTAAATAATGATGATACAAAGCATTGATTCCATTTACTCACAACGGCACAAACCAGCTCTAACTATATAACACCTAGGGCACTTCCCGTCTCACCACTCTCCGTTTAATCACCTTCTGTCAATTAGAAAAATCCCTAAAAGGCTGGTCTGCTTTATACCATTAGAGACACTGAATACCCCAGGCATTACAGCAGCTTTTATGTAGTGTTTTATGTCCTGGAGAGAAAGATTTGCTTGAAATGAAATAGATGGTGTATTTGAATTTTTATATTTCACACCTACAACTCGAACTGAAACTGCTTGGGTACAGGAACAGTCTGACCTGATCTTATAAACACTGCATTTATAAACTCTCTTTGCTGGTCTGGCTGTACAAAAAGGACTCTAAGGTGAGGATATGAGGGTCTTTGCACAGAAATTAATGTGTAGAGGGCTCAGAGCATGTCTGATGCAGGGCAGTTCTGTGTTTCACAGCCATACCTTTCCCCTTGCTGCTGTCAGCATCTTGCTTTCTGTGCATTGACAGTGCACATGCATTTGGGGAAGCAGAAAGACCCTGCCTCATGTGGATAACACACAGAAGAGTTTGGTGTGACTTTTCTGCCCCAGAATTCCATGGCAAAGATCTCTGATATGAACACTGCAGGATTAGACTTGCATTTTCTCCATGTACCAGTGCTGCCAGTGAGATGTGAGGAAAAGCAAGCTTGGGGAATGAAACAGGAAAGCAGATACAAATCTATTTAAATTTATGGCTTTCCCTTCTTAGGACTTCACAGGGTTTCTAGCCCAAGTTTCCCATACTGACTTGCCCAAGCAATCCTTTTCTTGTTCTCTGTGCTGCATCTGTTCAGCCGCTCTCCTAGGGGAGGATAATTTTGCAGCTTCCTTGAACTGATTAAGAGCAGCTTTACATTAATAACAGTGTCCTCTTGACAGCTCTTAATGCTGATCTGTTATGCTGCTGTGGCTGTGGTCCCAGCACCTTATCCAGCAGCCATAAGCAGTGGAGCCGCAAATCCCCATTGAAGCCAAGAAACCTCCCATCCCTGGTGCCCTGGCTGGTCCTACAGGCCCAGAAGAAGACAGGTCTCCTCCCTTATCCTTCGTGGTTGCTAATAAAGTCACAGCTAGGCTGATGCTGCCCTGA
Organism: Psittacus erithacus; assembly: GCA_009867235.2. Classification (NCBI taxonomy): domain Eukaryota; kingdom Metazoa; phylum Chordata; class Aves; order Psittaciformes; family Psittacidae; genus Psittacus; species Psittacus erithacus. The sequence continues at coordinate 18,775 of WYDI02029431.1, read as the reverse complement.
CAGCCCAGAACAAGGCTCATTGCACCCACCTAGGAGACAGTTTTCCTCCCTACTTACTATTCCATCCACCACCCATGAGCATTTGCTGCCACCAAGCTTCACAGTGAATCTGATTTGCTCCTGTGCCCCCCAGGGAGAGATTTACTCATTGCAGATATCTCTTCTTTCTGTCCTTCCCTCATCCAAGATCCATTAGTGTCTCCTGTCACTCAGGGAATGTGCCACCAAGATGCAGACTGATTAAGATTTCATTTGGCTTTCCTTGCAACCACCCTCATTCAGTCCTTATGGACATGTGCAAGTTTGCTCTTAGCCTTAAGGGTTCCTTCTACCTGTGTTCATTTTGACTCAGCAGTGGGAGCAGAGGGGGCTGAGGAGCTGTTTGAATGTGCTCATATCCCCCTTTACAAAAGCTTCGCTTACCACATGAGGACAAGAAAATTCCTATCAGATCCAACTGCTCATTTTTCTGTTGAAAATGCCTTAGCAGACCCCCTCTGAAACGTGTTCATTTATATCAGCCTGGTGCAGGTTATTCACCTGCCCTTATCCTTTTTCCTGAGTTTCTTTGTTATCTAAGACACCATTTACTGGAATTACACTTTTATCTCTAAGATGAGACAGGCCTTCCTAGATTTGCCTTTTTGGGGTCATTACATCTTCATCACGGCTCCGGAATAAGCCACGGAGTCGAAGTGCTGAAATCACGTCTAAATTCCATATACCACATTACAGCTTAGGTGCCAAAAATACCTTCTTACTGATGTTGTATTTTCCTCCTCCGAACCTAGATTCACATCTTCCTTTTCACTAGTTGGTCACTGGTTCTCACGCCAGGAAGATTTGAAGGTAGTAAAGCCATTTATGGTGTCATCTTTTCCCTATATAACTACTTGCATTTGCAAAGAGATTTTTAACTCTTAAAGATAAATATTAGTAGAAAGGTGGTGGGGAAAGCCATAATCTCAGCTTGCTTGGTAGCTTTATTCACCTCCTTATGTACCTACTTCTTAAAACTAACAACTCCCATTTAAAACTATAGTTTCCTATTGATGCTGCCATTCGTTTTACACAATTACTTTTAGAGCAAAGAGGGTGTAAAATGTTCCCATTTTACTTGAGGTCATTTTATATTCTTTTACCACTCAGATGTGAATGGCCGCACCAGGAATGCTGTCTGGAGAATCACAGGCAAATGCGCACTCCACCTCCTGCTTCCCAGGGCCGGTCTCCAACCTGAATTGATGGAGGGCTGGGATATGAGCAAGCACTTCATCTCAGCGGAGCCTTGAATCTTAAGATTAATGTAGATGGAGGAAAAAGACCTTTTCCCAAAAGGCTTAGGCATGCTCACATCATTTGTGAATGCAATTACTGTAAAAGTATGCTTTGCTCAGTGTAATGTCATTTGCATGAGCAAGTGGTCTATATTTAGTTTAAAAAAGAGACTCTTTATTGAGTTTAATATGAGGCTCAAACTTTACAGATGAAGGCTACAGACCATGGCTACATGTCATGATTGTCCTTTTTCTCTGAGTCTGTTTGATGTCTCTGCATATTCTGCTTGGGCAAATGAAGAGAATCACAAGGCTCCAATTCCATGGGGCAACCTGCAGTGCGTGACTTAAAGCTGCAGACTGCAATTTTTCATAAGGTTCTTTGCTGGAAAACTTCTCCAGAATATAAAATAGTAGAAAACATCAAGCTGGTGTATCAGCTTTGGAAAATTGAAGGCACAGACACAGCAAATGGAAACTGGAATATGTGTGTTACGTGCAAGGCCTCCAGAGGAAAAGGCATGGAGGACTGCTGGGAATCAAACGAGGCTGGGGAATGATCTCAAAGAAATTTTGCTTTTGGAAGGATGGAGACATAAATTGAGGAAACTTCCATTTTATTCAGGGAAAATTACATTTTTTCTCTTTCATCTCTCATTTTTTCCTCTCAACCCCACATGCTTTCATTCCCTCTGGCCTGTGAGATTGTATTGAATAGGGATTGGCATAAGGGGTCAGTTCCCCAGCTCTTTTACACTAAATGGGTGGGTTTGGTTGGAGCAGAAGCTTCCACACATGGCTGCCGTATGGGCTTTCTCTGTTGGAGAAATTTGCTCCTTTGGCTGGTTACAGAGAGGGCTTACAACTGAGATAGGTGGGATTTTATCCTTTTTCCTTTTTAAGTAAGTTTCTTGTTTTCTTCTCACATTACAAAGAGGACAAACTGATTTTTTTCTAAATGCACAAAGCTTTTTATTATTCTTGCTATTTCAAATTCATTTCATGGAAGTTCACAAATTTCATCTGAGGTTACTTTTATGTCCAGATAGAGCCCATGGATTTTATACTGTAAGTGGATGAGACAAGCTAGAGTAGCAGGCACAGCAACATGGAAAGCCAGAATGAAAGCAAAAGGCTACGGAGGCTGCATTCATAAAACAAAATGAAGCAATAAATTAAGAGGAAGCATTCTCTGAAGCTGGTTATTTCATTTCTGATGGCATCAGCTCCCCCAAAGCGACCAAAAAATGTAGACAGATGTAATCTTTTGCTCCATAAGGTTTGTCAGATAATAAATACAAGTACTGCCATCCTCCCTGGAATTGTTGGCTTTATTTGAGGTACCTGGAAAAGAAATGTCCTACTCGAGAAATATTTAAAACAGAAGCAATTTTCTATTGTAGAGAAACTTGTAATAATCTCTTTGTTTCTCAGGTTTTCAGGGCACTGTAGAGACTAGTGAGCTTTGCTTTAATTCAGTAAAAAGGAATCCCTCATCTGGAAGGAGTAAAGGTGCTGGCACAGGTTGCCCAGGGAAGCTGTGGCTGCCCCATCCCTAGCAGTGCTCAAGACCAGGTTGGACAGGGCTTGGAGCAACCTGGTCTGCTGGAAGGTGTCCTTGCCCATAGCAAGGGGTTGGAACTGGATGGGGTTTAAGGTCTCTTCCAACCCAAACATTCAGTGATTCAGTGATGTGAAATCATTAAACCATACATTACTTTCCACTTAGATGACCACTGTCTGCTTGTCAATCTGCGCAAACTCCCATAATTGCAGGGCACCATAGTAGCCCCTGTGGTGAGGTGTAGTGCCTTTGCATCCTCAGACCTGTCCTAACCTCTTTGACTCCTAAGTCTTGGTCCTCATCATCAAGGAACACAGCAGCCTGTAGTGTCATTGCAGTTTCAAATGATTCCCATTCCAGAAATGTGATCAACAGTTCTGCCTCTCGGGCATAACAGAGTTAGCCCAAAAAGTGATGCAAGCCACTAACAAATGGCCAGATAAAACCAGGCATCTAGTTTTGAACTTTGAATTTGGATAAACTGCAATGGTCCACCTCAAAAAACATGCAGTAGAACACCTTCCATCTCTGGAGCAGACAGTACGGCTCTTTCTCCATGGATAACACTAAAGGCATAATTAGCAAGTAAAATTTAGGTACTTAATATTTATTCCAGTAAACAGATATGCTATACAGGCACGTTAGCAAGCACATACAGCATTGCAATAGGAGTGCAATGGAACATGTCTACGCTGTTCCAATGATGACTTTTTCTTGCACCCTCTCTGACATAATTGAAATTTGTCAGACAATTAATAGGCAATATTATGGCAAACACAAGTCTATTAATTAGGTTTTGCTATAAGAAAAGCTGTCCTCTGTGGTTTGTACTATGTTAACATCATAACATTGTTCCCCAGCATAGGCTGCAGGATGTTGACATTAAACCACTATCCTTATCCAAAACAATTACTTCACCTACCAGAAAGTAATGAAGGAATTGTGAAGTGGTTTCCCCTTTAGCTGTAACCAACAATATCAAGAAAGATCAAAGGAAGGCTTTTCCCTTGATGTCACACTCCATTTCCACTTCATTTCCCCTTGCTTGCTTTGATTGATGCCCCAAGCTAAGGAAGAGGGTTTTGTTTTCTCTGAGCTGATTTTCCTTCTCAAGTGCAAACAAGCAGAGATGTGTAGAGTGGGTAAAACAGGAAGTCAACAAGCTAAAATGAAATTAAAGATATCAGAATTGAGCGCACCAAAGAGTCCTGTAGGAACAAGAAAAGCATCATCTCCAAGGCTGGCCACCCATACTGGTGAGCTAGCTAATACCGAAAGAGATGAGCCATGTTCGACAGCACTACAGCATGCTGCAAGTATAAACACCATATTGTGTGCTCCCTGCTGGTCAGGATTTGGAGCACAGCAGTGCTAAAGTCCAGTCCTAACCCTGAGGCACCTGCCCTCCAAGGAGGGTGAGAGGGGGGTGCCTTGTAGCAGAGCCTCAAAGAGGAAGGCACTGAGTCACCAAGTACCTACATTTCTCATTGGCCCAGGGATCTGAGGTATCCAAGTCCATGTATCCTAAGGTGCCATTAATCCCATTGCATGGGACATCATGTGGAACTGTAATGACGTTTCAGTTTTTGAGGTGCCACGTCCCTTCCTCCTTAATGCTCAGCCCCAACTATGCATCTTTACCCTTCTGATTCTCTTCTCCATCCCACTGGCACAGGGAGTGAGCAAGCAGTTGTGTGGTGCCTAGTTGCTGGCTGGGATTAAACCACAACATTGTGTTTGTCAAATACCCTATTGCATGCTTTTAAATGATGGCTGGAAAAAGCAGTAGGTTTGCTGTTAACTGACTGATAGCAGTGCTCACCCCAGGGATTGCAAATTCTCGTTCACACCTACCCCCAGCTGAGAAGATTCTGTCCTGTGCTCCTCACAGTCCTGTCTTTACTACACTACATCCCTCTTGTACGTCTTGCTTGGGTCCAGCTCAGGACACTGAGGCCTGTGGCTGCTCAGAGTTAAAACAGGCAGAGCTGCGTCTGTCTTTGGAGCCTATTGCATGAGGCTGTTGTTGAGATAACAGTGCAGGACACAAATACCTCTCAGAAAAAGTGATTTTCCCTTATTGACAGCACCTAGTGGAGGCACAACAGCAATCACGAAATAATGTAGACTATAATACTAATATCAGTTAACTAGGAAAAAAAAGCATTAACATAGAGGGATCCGATTTACCTTGTGACCTACTCCAAGACTGAAGGGCAAGAAAAGGGTAAATGTGCATTAGATCATAAAAATGACGATAGTTTTCCCTAATAAAATGCGTTACTGTCATCAGAACCACTTGAAATATTTATGACAGAGTCTCCATCGTCCCTTTGCATCAGCTGTGATTTAATTATGATGCTAGCACCAGTCCGTTATTATTGTTTTGATCTGGCTTAATTTGCTTTCTGTAATTTAAGCAAATTACAGGAGGTGAGAAGGGCTGACTGAGTAACCTTATTAGCAGAGAGACCTTCAGGATGCAGACTGAATGAAGATTAAAGAAAAATAAAATACAATCAGAAAAGAAAGCAAAATAGTTCAGGATGAACCCCCATTTAGATTGCTGCTCTTATAACAAGAAGTTAATTTACTTGAGCCCATTTTAGGATCAATATTTTTTATTAGGGTTTTATTAAGGGGGGATGGGGTTGTTTGTTTTCTTAAGTTTTTTTGGTCTTCAGCTCAGTGCTTTGTTGACAGTATAATATATGAACCTTGCTCAATGGCCATTATTTGTATGTATGGTATTGTAAATCATCCTTCCACAAAGGAAGAGAAGCATTTTTCTGAAAATGACTATGTGCAAATTATAGGTTTTCTACGTATTAAAAGAAAAAACCAGAGACAGTATGACAGCATTTGTGGAAGCTGTTTCTTGTGTTTCTCTCACTAGTGCAAATACAAAGTGATCTCATCAATATGCATGAAATTATCCTGGCATAAAATTTATATGGGAGGAGATTTGGGCCCAGCCTTTTCTATAGATTCTGAAGTATCAAAACTGCCTCTGCTACATAAGAGCTGCATTCATGTAATTCAGGAAAGGATGGGGTCTAATGCGCTCTGATTATTCCTTTATGAATTTTCCCTGGCAGCACCAGTCTATACTATTGAATAAATTATTACGCTTTGATTGATTTTTCTTGCTTCAGGCATGAATTTTATATTTGAGGCAATTCCTGTAACAGAAAAAAGTAAAACACGAACCCCAACTTTCCAAAGCAAAAAGCTATTTGTGTAATTCCCATAGAAATAAAAGTGGTGGTAATTTGTTCTCTTGCATTTGACACTTGAATAAAGACCACGGGGATTTTCCAGTAGAGAGCTGGATTTTTATTCCAGCTGTCTTTGTTTTTAACTCTGTCCTGCACGCAGCAGGAATTGATGATGGCTGCTCTCAAGGAGAACTGATTTGAAAAACACTGCAGAGTGACTTCCATGAGCTTTGGATCAGGCCAAGCTGAGGTTTGTTTGGCATCAAAGGCTGCTGGTTCCTCTTTTCTTAGATTACAGCAAGTGATAGCCAAAAGTGCTTAAAAATGCACAGACCCACTTCTCTCAGTGGACCTATGTTTAATTTGAGGCAGACAGCTGAAGATGAGCATTTTAACTGAAAACCAAGACCAAAACTTTTTAGAACTGCATGTTTCCACTTGTGTTTGAAAGCCTTCCGATGCTATCCCAGAATTCCTTGGTCTGTTCAGAACTTTCTCTCTACTTCTGTCTTATCTCTGATTTTAGCAGGTGTGGGCAATACTTAACTCCGCTACCGCTAGAGAAAATTGACTTCTTGGCCAAGCAAAATGAAAGCTTGGAAGAGACAAGGCAGCTCACCTGCAAGGAGGCAATTACTAGGGAGAGGAAGGAGATAGAGAGCAATGTTGTCATGGGAATATATAAATCAAAAGATAAAACTAATGGTCAAGACTGCCCTGAACTGAGCAATGACAGCAGCTGTTACCTTTGTTGCTATCATTATGGAGGAATTCAAAGTCCAGAGGCTATTATGCTGCTCAGCCCCACTGTTGCAAGAACATGGTAATAAGAAGAAAAACAGCATCTGTGAATATCTAGAAGAGAATGAAGTGGCAGTCAACTACAAAGGCTTTGATTTACCATGTCACTTCAGAGCACTCTAATACTGTTTGTGAATGACCAAGAGGTCTGGGCTGGGGAAGAAAGTTAGTTAGAGAAGTGTGGTCATGAATGAGCCCTTCTAGTATGAGTCTTGGAATATCAGCAACTCAACTGGCATTAAACAGTAGCTCAGTGTTTAACTGGGAGAAAGTATCTTGTCCCCACCACCCCATGCCTTCCACTGGAATCTCCACATATTCTTCTCATGTCTCTGTGTTAGAGTGTTTCTGGTTGGTAAAATAGGCATTTGTCAATTTACAGATAAGAAATAGTAGACATCCATCATGCTTCCCCTCTCCACATAAAACACATGCAGCCGTAGGAGACTAGATTCGCATCATGCTTTCTCAGTAGAAAGCAGTCAACCCAGACAGACCCTACAAAACTTCTGGTCACCAGACTGCAGTCAAGGAGCCAAACCTCCCTCATAAGCAACCACAAAATTAAGGCAATTGCAGCTGACAGTCTTTATCAATTTGGGGAGAAATAACAAAGCAAGTTTCAAGTCTATTGAAAGCACGGTATTATTGAGGAAGTTATTTATCACGCATCGAGATGAGAATACATAGAATGTATGATTGAATACATGACTGCTACTGCTGAACCCAGGACAAGAATGAATAAGGATAAACCATAATGGTGCACTTCATGCAGTCCTCATAAAAATCCTTGGTGCTGTTAGACTAGAACAGACTACAGACCATTACTTTGCTGGTTCTTGTTTTCCGACATAGAGTCATGGTACTTTTATCAAGTTTTTTATTGCAGTAATGACAGGATAAGTCCTCTTTAGTTTTATTTTTCAAGGCCTTATTCTATTTCAGAGAGGCATTTCACCATAAGGTTTCCCAGTCCATTTATTTGGGGCAGGTTGCAGATATTTGTAATGGAAACACGTAATTTACTTGGTACCAGAGGGACAAACACAGATATGCTGTATTTTTTCAGGATAAATCCTTTTTTATAATGATTCAATGTCTGTCCTTAATAAATAATCTCCCATATATCGTTTGCTTTAAGATGGATGAGCAATTGCACCAATATTAAAGATAGTTAAGAGTAATTACCCTCCACAATATAAATCACTCAGTTGCTGGAGGGATGTCACCTTGTATGACAAAAATGGGAGCATAGGAAATTAGAAAGGAGATTAATGTCATGTTCTGATGCTCTTGAACAGAAGCTATATACAGTTTGCATCTCCACTGTTTGATCTTTCCATAGCTAAAGTAAATTGGTTTACAAAATATCCAGATGCACATGATGAAAGATTAGATACAGTAAACATTTAAATTAATCTGTCAACCAAGTGTGTACAGAATCAATACCAGTGAAGATTTTGAGCTAAATTCCTCACTAATGAGAGGTTTGGTTTTTTCCTTCAGTGGAGTTCCTCTGAAAGGCATCTCATCTGACCACAGCAAATGACCTTCCTCTGTGAAGATAACACGAGCTTATTGGATTTAAACTCAAAATCCTCTCTTAACAAGGATCATTTATAAGCACTGAAGTTGTCTGGAAGGGGACACCACACTTTTGCAGGCAGTAACTCCACTCAATGCAAGGATACACAATATGCTCTGTGAAGATGTGAAGGAGCTCTGCATGTGCTTTGAGCTGGCCAAAACCCCTTGACTGCCTTAGGGTGGCACAAAGCAGAAGGAGATCAGTCCTGGCATTGTTCTCATGGAGTCACACAGCTTTTGCATGGCACCTGGGATGGATCCAGGGGGCTCAGAGCACAGACAGTTCATTGCTTTGAGGTAGTCATCATCATGTAAGCATGGTGACTTACCAGGTGCATTATAACACTACTGGGAATGCATCTATGGCTCTGTATCTGATGTGCTAAAGCCAAGAAGGGCCAAGAAATCTGGCTGGTGTTTGGGGATAAAAATGCTGTGCCAAAACAAATCATCCTCTGAGCTTTGCCTTTGTAACTATAACTTGCTTCTTAAATACATATGAGCTTCATTCTAGTATGACATATCATATTATCTGCCAGATGCTGCCCTTGGGAGAGAGAAAAGCCTGTAACATATAGGAAAGAGCTCAATTTCCATAATAGATTTGGGTTTTAGTCCTTAGATAGATTTAAATTAAAATAAATTCATCAAATTCCCATAAAGAACATACTGAACCAAAAGCTTGCAGGTTCTCTCAATTCCTTCATGTTGAACTGGACTGGTCTGCTGAGTAAGTCCAATTGTAATGAGACATGGTTTGATGTTGCTGCCAATGCCTAGAAGGCTGCTTTAATTAGGAATTACTTTTGAATTAGGATACTGTGGCCTTATCAGATCTGCTTGGATCTGTAGTTTAAAATAAATTGGGTCATTAGAAAGTGTAGCATGGTTAATGCTAATGAGCTGGTTGGTTTAATTACACAAGGAATCAGCTGTAATCATTGGATGATGGAGGTTTTGTTGGTGGGGGGTTTTTGTATGTTATTTAAAACTACTAGCAGTGATGATGCTAATGTTCTCTATGCTAAATGTCTTCTCATAGCACATTTACTGTTTGTCACGTCCGGTGATACGACCTTGAAAGTGTTAAAGAGAGGAGAGAAAAGAAAATAAAACCACACAGAAAAGCTGTGCATGCTGCTAATTTTCTCAACAGAGACATGTTTTCTCACCTCTCTTTGTGAGATGGAAAGTAATACCTAAAGTCTCTCCAAGCTTAGAAAAGCCAAAGAGATTTCAGCTAACACCCCTGATCTATTTTTAAACAGAGAGAGTGATAAATGTCGTCTGGGAGGGTAAAGTCTACTTACAGCAGCAAGCCTAAGCTGTTCACTGCATTCTTTGTGTAGTGAGAGTCTGAGTTGTAACTTACTATCATATGATTATATGAAAAGTAAATAAGGAGAAATTATGAACATATTTATAAACTTTAATAAAGGGCTATCTTATGCCCAGAAGATGCCTTTGCCAGCTACCTGATATCTTTCTGATGAGGTTCATCAGTAAATGCATTTGCACTGACCCTGATAAAGCTTGTAAACACATGCAGCCCAGCGAAATCCCAGATATTGATGAGCCAGATCAGTCACATAGTCACCTAATCCATTTAATAAATCAGGCCCATGAGAGAAAGCACATGGAAGCACCTAACACAAGTCGTATGTTGGGAATGAATCAGGAAAAAGCAACTCACCACAAGCCCTCCTGAGTCAAAATCAGTTTGTGGGCAGATGGAAGAAGACTGGTGAATGAGAGCGAAGAGGTGATCTCAGCTGGAAACAGGAAACCAGGGCTAAGGAGTTTCATCTAGCACTGGTGTTCACTGTAGAATTCAGACTGCTTAACCTGATTTACACCCTAATTCTCCTTTAAAAAGTGTATGAATCTCTCAAAATATTTTAGCATGAGTAATCTACCAAAACACCTTCCATAACCAGCAGGGGTTTGGAGGGTCAGCCCACCCAGTTCTTCTCTTGTGAGAGCAATCTTCAGCTTACCCAAAGAGATATTGGCCAGTGCATGGCACTGAACACACAGAGTATAGGCACAGTCAGTCTGTACCAATGAGATTCTCCAAAGACAACCAAATTTGCCAAGTTTGTGACAAGCTTGGCTTCAGCCACCTCTCTCTATTGCTGTTCTTATCTTTAGAAGCAGCATCATAAAAGTTGTTAGATGCTGCAGACTGCACAAACTAAAAATATAAATTATAAATAGTATGTGCCAAGCAGGATGTAAATGGTTGTACTTACACTGTACGGGAACTGTTAGCCACATTTGTTCCATAAGGGTTTCTGTCAGAAGGGTGTTAGGTGAATGCTAAATACCTCAAAAGCAGAGAGTTAAACATTGACCCTCATTTATGGCTATTAGACCATATGCTTTGCTATCAGGAAGCATGAACATTGCTTACTTCAGATATGAGAAGCAACAGTCCCATCTGGTAATGCAGCCCCAAAACTACTGACTTGCGTTTTTGATGTGGACCCAGTACTGAACACCAGCAAGATCTCCAGAACCTCACCAATTTAACAACTGAACCACCAGTGAAAGTCTCATTGTCTTCCAGGACTTAGGCTTTGATCCAGAGTGGTTTTTATATACCTGTATAAAATACATTTCAAATATTCCAACTTTTTAACAGACCAAGCTGCATAACAGAAAAGATGCAATATTTTATGTTGTGTTTTGGTTTTGATACTTTGGAGGAAAAAGTGAGGGTTAGGAGCTGATCACTGAAGGAATTATGTGCTTTGGAAAATGTGTTCTATACATCATATTTGCTGCATGTAGGATATATATATGTATATTTTCACTGAAATAAAACACACAGTGTTATATTTCTTCATTTCAGTCAAATGTAGATGTCTAGCCTGCCGTTATAAATGATTAGATCACTGTATTTACTGCTCTGAAATTATTCCTAGTAACACCATTGCCCTCAACCTGCTTCTTAAACTCCAGAAGGGAAATTGGTACTGTGGCTAATTATTTTCAGCAATTCTGAATACAACAAAAAGGCACACACCAGAATTACACATGTTTCTGTTCACAAAAACACATACCCCACTGCTATAGCACAATAGTGATTTAAAGAAAAAACATAATCCCTCCTGTTTTATCCATATATCATAAATAATAGGTATATCTGTGATGGATGTTGCATGGAATAATATCTTACTCTTCTTGGCAATTGCTTTACTCATCTTTAGAGTACAGCTCTTGCTAAAAGCAAAGAAAGGGACACCTATTTCCTCTCCATGGCCATTTAAACGTAATAACCTCACACCATTCGTCATTTTCATTGCAGTGTGGTTAGTAAAGGAACAGACACTGAAGGCTTATTTCTGACTCGGCATCTGATCATGAAACTCCAAGATTGCAGATGTAATGTTTAAAGCATCCAACAGAATATGCCTCGTGTGCTCTCTCTGCAAAGAGACCTGCTCTGCAGTATCCAGAGGGCTACACCTGGGAATGACTGAGTCATCTGAAGTCAGATTTAATAGTCTTGCTCATTGTTTGGGTCTTGGAAATACTCAATTTAGATTCTACCTAGTTTGGTGCAGGTGTCCCAGAGGTGAGGACCAAAACCAGCTTCTGGAACAGGACATAGCATTGGTCTTTCCAGAACCTCATGCACACACACTGCCCCTCATTATCTGCTCAGAGAAGTGAATGAAGGTAAAGCATAACCTGCTCTCCGCCATTCATTCTGCTCTGTGCTGAGCCAAGAGGAGGATGCTAGGGTGAGGCAAAGTTCTTCATTTGTTACCATGAAAAGGAAAACAAAAAACTAAGAGATGCACCCTGAAAAACCAAACCAAACCAAACCACCACCCCCAAAATCCATCAAACAACACAATAAATTATTTTATCTGAATGTGACATCTTTCTGTTAATCGAGTGGAGCTTATTTAATAGATGGGTTCAAAAAATGGGCCTCTTTGACTTGAATTCGCCCTTTCTGACATTAGGTGCTCACATTTAGATGATTTGTCTCAAGCTGGTTTTGGAGCTCTGTCGGTAATCAAAGATGTTTCCTCTCCTGAGAGAAATTTCCCTGAAGGGCAGTTTGTTCCCCTAATTATTCTACACCATATGTACCTAACGAGATGACAGCTTTTCAGAAAGACAGATGAGATGAATCCCACCTTTGGGGCCTTGACCCTCTGCAAATGAAGCAGCAATGGACAAATCAACATTGAAATAATTTATACTTCAAGTCTTAATAATTCGTGAAGGTGAGAAAGAAGAAACTTAGAGAGAACATTTCTACTTGAAATGATGAGGATGCAAACCTGATGCATTTCATGTCAGCCACCTGTTCTCGTGGAGTGGCTCGTTTCCTGTACTTCCTTAGCAAAACTATTTCAAGCTTCTTTCCTCAGCACTCAGTGATAAGCTTGATAGTGGATATAGCGTTATTTTGCATGAGTAGATGCTGCATTCATTTATAAGGCTTTAAAATCAAGCTTAGCATCTTGATGTAAGTCGAATGCATATCCTGTTACTTGTTTTTAGTCAACAAATGCAAGGTATATAATTTACACAAAGAGAATAATATCTGGCAAGAGTCTTGGTGCTGGGAATTGTTGAAACTGCACAAGGTATCTCCATTATCCTATCAGCCTAATTTTGCTAAGCTCATTTTAATGAAGCGCACAAATGTGACTGCCTATTCAGCCTCTCATCCTGGGAACATATTGTAATTAACTGCCTAAGCAGCTGTACGGCAGTAGGAGAAGGCTTTAAATGATGTGAATCTGTTGATATTACTTGTGTTAAAATGATTTTGGAGATTGGAAAGGAAGATCTGATTGCCTTTTACGGCAGTGTCTACAACCTAAATGAGTTCTGACACCTGAAGGAAGAAGAAATAACCTGCAGACTTCACATTTTACAGGCTTCACAGTCTGTAAAATGCATTTGGAAGCTTGATCACCATGACCTAACCTTTGCAATTACTTCAGCCCCTCCAGTTATTGCCACATATTTGATCTTCAAATGTTGTTTAATTGATAGCGTGAATGTTAATATAAACTTAATGGCAAAGGAACAGCTATTCACTGTATAAGACAACTTCTTTGTTATTGCAAGGAACCAAGGTATCACCAATGACTTTTCTCGTGAGTAAACAGCAATGGTACACTGCAAATCTGCAAAAAAATAAAAGACTTGAGGAAACTATTACAACACTGTATTAAATGGGAGCAAATGGAGTTAGTCTGGCAGACAGCTAGAGTTCGTAAGGCCAGGATGGGTCAAGCCTTGAATAGCACATTTAAGGTACTAATAGCAATATTTAAAACACTGTCTTCTGTAGGATGCCATAATGGTTCTGCAAAGCTGATTGCTGTCTTTGTTTCCTAAAGGCAGACTGACAGATTAAGACAAATTATGGTATATAGTCCATCATGGTGAACTTCATGCCAACAGTGACAACAGATCACCGTGCAAAAGCAAGACCTAGCAAGAAAATAGACCCTAGATTTTATAGCATGTTTCTGATCTCAGAGTCCTAATCCTCCACCAATGGCCACCTTTATCAGTCTGCGCCAGTATTCTAACAAAGCCTTCAGGGGCAGCTGCTAAGTTTTGAAACTGGGTTTCAGTTTTGGTTTGTGGGAAAGATTTATGTGACCAGGCTCAGGCTTCTCTCAGGCTAGGAGGGGATGGGAAGTGTTCCTTCATGTTACTGTTTGGTCTGCTAGAAGCAGGGAGAGTGAGCTGAGGCTGTCAAGGATGTGCTTCCAAGTGCTTGATCAAGGGGGGCTCTAAGAAAGAGTATGGGAGAGAGCAATGTGGTTGAACATTTCATCTGTCTTTAAGAACCTCTGCAGATGTAAGCCTACATCTGTCTGGGGGGCTGATTCAGCAAAAGTCTGTCAACAGGAGATGCAGTTCTGAATGATCACGGAGCAGGAACAAGTGATGCTGTTGTTTAGTAAGGCCTGTGAACCCATGAACATCTTATTGTTTGCTTCTGTCTGTAAAAACAAGACATTCTTGCAACTCGCATTTTTAGATAGCCCTTATAACCACATCTCTTGGCTAGCTGTGGTTTCCCTCCATAACTGCTTGTTTGCAAAAATCACTTGATGCATCTTATTTAAGAACATAAGGTCCCCTGCGAAGAAAACATTTCTTATGAGCTAGATGTGTACTGTTCAGTACAGAGGCATCTGGCCCTTATTAGTGTTACCATTTGTATTTCAGAGAGCACCACAGAGATTTGGGAAGAGCCGTTCTTTAGCTGGAAGAATGGGCTTCCCCATGAAAAGTTGCTTCAGGGACATGAAAATCGAAAGTGGAAATGGCACAGCACAAAGCACACGAAATGGCATTCTGACATGATTATGGGGAATATAAACTACAGCCACATTAGTACTAAGTACTAAATATCAGCATAAATATTTGTCTATTCCAAATTCTAACAGATTTCAACACAAAAGTGCTAAAGCATTTGTTCCAAGAATATGGATTTTCATATTTGTGCTATTATGAGCAGTACTTCTTCATTTGAAGTACATTTGTCTTCATCATTCAGAGTATCCCTTTTCATTAACACTGGAAATTCAGTCAGAAACATGCTGTATTCATTCCACTGATTATGATCTAAACTACCCTCTTGGGTGAGAAATGCAAAAAACATTTATTCTGCTTTAATTAGACCTTTAGCAAATCCTTGGCAAATGGCAATTTCAAGCAGAAGACGAAAGAACTATTTCCTTTAGTCTCTCCCTACCACAATAGCAGGCTGGCAGAAAGAGCAAGGAGTTAATAGGAAACATTAACCAAAGTTTGCCCTTGCAGCAGCTAACAGCTCAGCTGCTGTTTCATATTTCTTCCATGACATCACACGCACTTCCAGACTTTAACATTTGTCTGTGGCCTTCAGGGAGCGCACACCACGGTAATAAGATGAACTGCCTTTAAAGGATTGTGCTAATACCATCAGGGCTGACACAGCACTGATGTCAGTGGAGGTAAGGGAGAGCGCTGAACTCCTCACCTCCGTTCCTATCACAAAGAAGATGAAAAATGCACACCCCGGTGCTGCAGCATCTCAGGCTGTTTCCAGCTGCCCACAGTCAACAATCAGGATCAATGGGTGATGGGTGCCAGGTCCCAGCATCCACAGTGTTAAAGGTTTGAGTGCTGTGACAGAGGAATAACAATGGGGTCTACTAGGGTAAGGGAAGGAGTGCTGAAATATCACCCTAGGAAAGCTAGGTCTGACCATCAGCTTAAAAATGCTGTTGTGTTCTCCAGGGGGCACTGGAACAGGTTGCCCAAACAAGTGGTGAATGCTCCACCCCTGACAGTGTTCAAAGCAAGGCTGGAGAGGGCCTTGAGTGACATGGCCTAGTGTAAGGCGTGCCTGCCCATGGCAGGGGGCTAGAACTAGATGATCTTAAAGTCCTTTCCAACCTAAACCATTCTATGATTCTATAATTCTATTATTAAGCTGCATTGGACCGCCCCAGCTGTCCTTTGTGGACTGTCTGACCATTGATGGGTCAGAGAAACACCCAATTTCTCAGCCACAACATTTTTTGTCCAAATAAAAAGAACCCCAGTTCATGGGAAAAGCAGTGACTGAAGCATCACTGAGATATAAATCCCTTCCGAGGCCTGCCCTTTGCCTGCTTGGTGACTCGGGATGAGTCACTATCATTTATCCTCTTTCTCCTAGATGCTTCATCTCTTCAGTGCAAACCTTCCAGGGCAGAAGCACCTTCTAAAATGTGTCTGTCTGACACCACAGATGACCGACTTCCCCAAGAGCAACTGGAGGGTATAAATAGTGAGAAGGAGGCCATCTGCCTGCAGAGTATAACATGCTTAAGCTCTACATTTTTTGGCCTTTCCAAATTGTGTAAACTGAAAAATATCAAAAGGAAAGAATCCAAAGGCAAAGGAGGAGGGCAGGAGAAGGAGGAGGAGGGGAGGGAAATCATGTACTAACGGCTTATGATAAATCACTTGGCAATTTGTCATCTGGCTTCTTTGAGATAAAAGCCAATATAAAGAAATTGAGAGCAATTATGTCCCAGCATATAAAATGTCTTGAGCTATGCTCAAGCCTTCATTTTTCAGCTTTATGAAATGTTTGGGCTATGCTCAAGCCTTCCCTTTTGATTCCATGTGCTTTGCGCTTTATTGTCTTTTGTCTCTTCTGCAAATAATGGATTTGATCATCGCTATTAGCTATTATTGACATTGTGGGCTTTATTATACCCTTGAAGGTACAGGATATGGCTGAAAAGTGACCACACTGCAGCTGTTTAATATATTGGAATTTAAGGAGTTCTTTCATGAGCCTAATGAAGACATAATTGGGATGAAACAGCTTATGGCTGAAACCTAAAATTCCAGCCTGGAATTGTTTTATAAGGACAATAGTTACAAAAGAAATAGTTGATAACTCTCTGGGCTTTTCACCCTTTAGGGTGAGGAAAAGCACATGCCATATAGCAATCAGGAGAGTATTCTGTTCATAGGCGTGAGCATGACAAATAAGATTGAGAGGCAAAGGAAGAAAATGGATCCTGTCTTTACAAAGAGAGCAAACAGCTGCCTGTGGAGTATTTATCCGGTTGGATAATACCTTGATACCAGTCCTCTTCCTGCAGTTAAATACTCTGCAAACCGGGCAAAGGGGAGCTCTCTGCTGTGCAGCGTTCAAGGGGTAAATGTAAGATGAGAGGTAACAGGCAGGAAAGGGAAACACAAGGAAACCAGGACACACTGCTGGCGAAAGAGATCGGGTCAGCGGTTTCAGGAGGGGAAGGACGTGATCACACAGCAAAGAGGTATTTTAGGGAGGGATTTCAGAGGAGAATCATAACTGAGTAGTTTCAGAGCT
Organism: Psittacus erithacus; assembly: GCA_009867235.2. Taxonomy (NCBI): domain Eukaryota; kingdom Metazoa; phylum Chordata; class Aves; order Psittaciformes; family Psittacidae; genus Psittacus; species Psittacus erithacus. The sequence continues at coordinate 1,456 of WYDI02029431.1, read as the reverse complement.
GTCTGTGGGGTTTTCCTGCCTAACGCAAGGGGAAACTTGAGAGAAGGCACAGAGGAGCCCACTCGAAAGCACAAAACAAGCAACTGAGCTGATGCCATGGCCAGGATGAGGCCAGTAAGATGAGAAGGTGAGGAAAAAGAGGGCAAAGAGTGTAGGCTGTGAAATATTTTCCACTAGTTTCTCCTGGATATGCTATAGACCAGGGCACAAGCAGTTGGAAGAGATAAAGGATGCCATGAGCAGCAGTGTTTTGGATGGATAGGAAAGGCAAAAGAGAAGATGTCCACACTATGACCAAGAGGCAGGCAGATCAGGTCACCATAACGATGAAGCCAAGAGATGAGGCAGGCAAGAGGACAGAACCAGGGGCAGATTCAGGGCCATGGTGAGACTACGCATGCACAAAAGAGATACAAGAGACAGGCTGAGACGTTAGGACATTGATTGTGGTGCAGTCTTTGTGCACTGCCCAGCACAGGATTTATTCTCAAAAGAGCTGACAGGACAGATTTGCTCTTTTTTATGTTTTTATAATACATGCTTCAGGAGTCCTGCAGCCAGCCAGCTGATCAGACCCTGCCAGCCATAGATGTGCCATTGGCCCATCACAGCAAGCAAACACAACTCTATTGATTTAAAGATGTATGTCTCCTGCTAGAAAATCATTGTATTCAATGGTTTCTTCATTGCATTTCATCATAGGAGAAGGTTTTCCATTATATTCAAATGACATTTTTTCCTTTTCTAGGAGACAGGTGGAAGCACACACAACAAATTCAGGGAGAGGAGCATTTTCAAACAAGCCTGCACAATGGAAGCAAACTTTAATGACAAGAAAGGTCAGCCTGGAAAGTCCTTTTCATGCACAGGTGTACAAGGCAGAACTTTCCAACTGCTAATCTGTTACTGCAGTAGTGCTCAGGACCAACGAAACCCACCTTTGCTCTCTCCTTCAACAAGGTTTATTAGCATAGGCAGAAATCTTACCTGCTTTTCTCAGAATAGGGTCAGGTTGTTGTCTCTCTGTCCTTCTCCTGGCCTCACTTAATCTTGAACTCGTAGTTGTGCATCCAGAGTGATGGAGTGCATGTCCTTGGAGCACAATGGCTGGGGATATCAGAGACAGGGACTTGAAACCCTTTGCATCAGGGAAGGTTAAATGCCTGCTTCCTAGGTACTGATTTCTTCACTGTCATGAGTTTGAACATCTGTGGTCAGCCGTATGGATGTATGCCTGGCAGAGCACTCCTGCAAGTATAGCACCATGAACTGGAAGATCTCCAGGCTCTTGGATGGAATTAGGCATTTGTCCTGGGTTCAGCAGTAGCATCATTTTTCTCCTTCTTAGTAGCTGGTGTAGTGCTGTGCTTTTGACCTTTAGCCTGGGAACAGCACTGATAACACCGATGTTTTTAGCTGCTGCTCAGTAATGTTTACTCTGACCAAGGACTTTCTG
>WYDI02029430.1:0-11452 GCA_009867235.2 Psittacus erithacus | reverse complement strand
CCAAAACCAGAAACACAGCACTGCACCAGCTACTAAGAAGGAGAAAAATGACTGCTGCTGCTGAACCCAGGACAGGCATTCTCCGCCATATCCCTAAGAAACTGCATAATCCCAGCCCCTTAAATTCACCAGGACTGTTCTTCTGAGGTTGCTTCAAGTATCAGAATTGGTGATGTCCTGTACACACAGGCTGTCTGGCTAAGATGCTCCACTTGATACTTTAAGAAAAATGGAGAAGTTGGGGGTAATACTTGAAATTTAAAGAATTCTGAAAAATACAAACCTGCAATCTAAAAAGGATAACGTCTGGAAAAGTTGCATTTTTTTCCTAATTGTCATTGGAAGGCTATTAGATTTTCTTGGTTTTTTTCTGGTGTCCACATAAAAGGAGAGGATTGCTTAGCTGAGCACACAGCCAGGCACGCCTGGCTAGACTAGAGTTGGTCTGCAGAGGTGGCTGCTAATTTTCCAAGCTAGACTTCGGAGGGCAAAGATTTGTGCAAAAAGGGAAAACACATTAGTACTAATGTATCACGACTTAAATACATCACCAGAGAAAATTTTGGGGGTTCAGTAGATGTTTCATAATGGCTTCGGCTTATCTTCCAAAGGCTAAGCACAGCTTCAGGTGTTGTTTTAGAGGAAAGGCAGTGCTATGCTATCATAAGAACTTCCAGTATAATGAACAACAAGGTGTTGGCAGTGTATAAAGTGACTCCAAGGACATCTTCACCAAACATTCTGGTACAAACCCAGTATCTTTCACATTTAAATGTTTGGTTTCCTCAGGTATCACTTATCACCATTTCATGCATGTAGTGATATTATTTGAAATGATAACATTTACTACAGTATACAATTTCATCTCACTAAAAGATATGCCGATAAACTCTTCATACTCAACCATAGGAAGGATTATGGTTATAAAATCAAACCCATCTTTTCATGATTAGAAGCTTCTTACTTGAGTGGCTCACCAACTATGGGACATTTTTTATAAGACTGGGGGAAAAGAACGTGCCATTGGAAAACAGAAAAGTGATCTAAGGAATTTTTTGAGGTAATTTTCTTTTGCAGAAAGATGCAACTTTGATGCATTCATTTAATTAAGCTTGGACTCCTGGCTGTCCACTTACATTTTTCTAGACTAAAAGACCTGGTAGATTTATTTAAAGTAGAAGACCTGGCATGTATTGCTTTGACTTGAGACAGTCACTGGTATGATCATGGATTCAATGTGGCTTGATGGTCACCACCCACCACACCCCTCTGGATGTGCTTGACATGTTCCAATTTAATTTCCTCATGTGAGACAGAAATAAGTATTACTACAGTTAGCAGTACGTTCAAGTTGAGGAAAAAGTTGCAATGCAAGTTGTGCACTTCCCTGACATGTTTATCCAAAACCCTGTTAAGAGAAACCCAACAAAAGAATTTTCATCACAACAGAATTCCGATGATATGAATGAAATTATAGAGACTTAAAAATGTGAAGACCTATCTGGACTGATATTGACATTACATACTCTTGGAGTATGACGTGTAAATGCAATTTGCTTATGCATACATGTGTGTTTTGGTTCTGTTGTGTGGTGTTTTGTGTCTGTTGGTTTTTTTGAGTTTTGTTTGGGTTTTTTTATAATCTAATTGAATTATTAACATTTTGTGAGTAAAGTTTCTTGGAATTCTTTGATCTTTAGATATCTGTCGTTCTTGAGATTGGCAAAAATTTCCAGCAAACTATAAAGCTGAATTACAAATTAGTAAAAATCAATGAATTTATTGGATTAAACACTCATATATAGGTAGGTCCAGTAGAAAAATACAAGCATGAAATGAAATATTTAACCATAAGGAATTCTTTATGCTTCTAGCACTTTTTACACTATAGCCAATTAAGCTTCTTGTCTGTATTTTAATGATGTAATCTTGAATGCCTGGCATATTACCTTGCTTTCAGGTGACTGAGAGTGAATTTTCAAAGTGGTGCATGAGACACAGGGACACAAATCCTGTTAGTAGTTATAACTGGATTTTTTTACACCTCCTGTGCACCACACTGAGACCTAGCTTTGAAATTTTTGTTATCTATATTTGTTCAAAGATGATGTCTTGTAAATACAGGCCCTTCTGAATTGGCCAAATGACCTGTCTTTGACAGGTTAAACTCAAAATTACTAAATTGATCTTACAGATATCTAGTGCTGTTCCCTATTCCTTTCCTTTCCCTTCCCTACTTTATTCCTCTCATAGGAAGAAAAGAACACACCTACACCCGTCACCATCAGCATCTTCAAAGGGAGTGGAACACCAGACATGTCAACTTTATTACTTTAATAAAAGAAACTCAAGCATTTCATAGATATGCTTAAATACATGCTTCTGTTCATGAATACAAGTAGTCCTATTCAACTAGATGGCACAGGGAGATGAGACTAGTAGAAAGTAATGTAGAAAGTAATAGAAGTTACTTTAAACACTTGAAATATTTTCTGTTGCTGTAGACCTGGTGCACTTTATTAATCTGATGATTTACTATAGGTATTTTCATTCTGTATTAAATCTGTTCACTTGTGTGACTCCTGCAGATGCTACAGAAAATCATAGGCAACAGTCATGTATTTGCTGAGACAACTGACTATTAGCATTATGTCTTGAGTCACCCTTACAGCTTTTTTGCTTCTTTTTTTTCTAATTCTTGATATTCCCTTTGTTGTGAGAATGTCCAATCTCTTTTATTTTTTTAAAAACTCCCACATCATAATAATACCTTGATGAAATTGTTGTCATGGGTTAATTCATATCTCAGAAAAAGAAAAAAATATCTAGTCTGTTTTAAAATGTTGTATGACAAAAGCACGTTGGGAACATACAATAACATAAATGAGTCACGGTTGCACCTTGAAAAACACGTAGGCAGGCTTGCTTCATAACTCCTGATGAAGGACTTAAATTTTCAGATAAGACCTAAAAAACTTCCCTGTGACCAAAATTACTGCTCCTAAAGTTGACAGTAATTTAGTTTATACATTCAGATATTCCTTGCTATTTTTCTGCACAGCAGAATATATTCAAGTGTTTGCATAATTATACGTATTTGTATTTGCTTCTTTTAAGGAACATGCAATTTTTTTAACCTCATTTCATTGTCTTTAATAGAATAAAGATATTTTTTTCAGAAGATTAGCTATTTATAATTTCATGTGCACCACTGTACACATTTTAAAGCACACTTCTGTAAGAAGTGTTTTGCTTGTGCTTTAGAAAGTATGTTTATTAGTAACACTAAAGTAAAACCTATTCCTTAACAGTAACAAAAAAGGATAATGATAATATCATGCATAAAACTTGCAACTGTAGTACTTGAAGCAGTAAAGTACTTCTTAAGGTTAAATCAGTGTGCAGTTGTCACAATCCCCCATTTTTCAAGTTGATAAATATTAGATCTCTCTTTCCATCAGAAAACAATTGCTGAAACAAAGACAGTACTCCTGACTGATGCAGCAAATCAGTGGCAATACCACTTGGAATCTCCTGATGCCCAAACCATTAGTTCACCCTGACTAGACCAAACTTCCTTAAGAAAACAAAAAATAAAATTTTTTTTAAGTTTATATTCTTTCTGAGTATCTTCCTAGGAAATTAATGAAATAAGATGACTGCCGTCAATACTCTTCTTCATATTTTCAGTCATTTCTTTATGGAAATATCATGGTTGCTTGTATCTTATCCTGTGGTTGCTTGTTTTTCCCCCAAAGTTTGAGGTGGTGAGGAAGACGTAAGAGAAGAGAAAGGAGGTGGCAAGAGTTCTTTCTTGAGCCTGTGCTTGTAATTATAGTGACAAAAGGAAAGCTTCAATAATTTTGGCCCATTTGTCTGCTGTTGACAAGATGCTTTGGAATTATACATGGTTGCAGATGTTGGTGCTGATTGCCTAAAAGAGAAAAACAAACAAAAACCCCAGATATTTTTGATAAACAAACAAACAAATAAGTATTAGTTTTTTTCTTATGAATTTAAACTTTAGAATGAGTTAATTTAAACTCTTACAAGAGCTGAGGAGAATTAAAAGATCATTGGGGAATGTGGGCTTAAAGCAACATAAAATATTTCTCATCAGTCCTGTTCTGTTCTCATGTCTCAAGAAAACAACCAGAGACTGTTTCATGGTTAAAAAGGTAGACATTCTATTATTATTGCATATTGTATCAGTATTTCAAAGCTTCAGGCTGAACTCTGCCTCTTTGGGCACTAATTTGTGGTCCTTACAATCCTCTGAAAAGCAGTTAGGGAGTTACAACGGCTTAAAAATGGTGTTCTTCTGAAGAACCAAGGTCTTTCTTTGAGTAACCATCTCACTGCAAAGTAGTAACGTGTCATCCACCCAAATCTCACAGCATATACCAGAGGAGATAGATACAACTTGAATTGTTGCTTAAAGTGTGGATTATGTTTTAGGTACCACTCAAAGAAGAAACTCTCAATTAACATGTTTGTTTGCCTGTGCCATATCTGATGCCCCAAGATAGACATGGATATGCACTAATAGAAAGTCAGCCATTTCTTGAAATGTGTTTAGATATTAAAAGAATAACTTTGTGAGATGTTGTCTCACAGGACCGCCAAATAATGCAAAAAGAGCCTGAGGGGGGTTTAAAAAAAAAACAACCAACAAAAAAAACCCATGCAAAAACACGGGGGAAGGGGATTAAATATGTATTAAAAAATGCCCTGTGTTGGCAAAACTCTGTTCTCGTGAGGACAACTTCTCTACTGACTAAAAAGATTGCAGAGTACATAATAGAGATAAATGGTTTGGAAATGTCTTTTTAATCAGTCTTCATCTATCCAAATTCAGTTTTCATTTGGAGGAGTAAGCAAAGCCATGGTAAAGAGTGAGAAACATTCTGATAACTTGGTGGCTAACAAAAAAATGATTGCAGCAATACTTTCATTTGGTGATTACAAATTATTAATAGAATATTTGAATTTTTTGTAACTGAGAATGAAGCCTGAGTGTACCTTGTGAAAAGCTTAACTAGAATGTAATTGCAATTGGAGGAAAAATCTTTTTATTTAAGACTAACCACTGATTTGGAAATTACAGTATAACAGATATGTTTGTGTTCATGGGTTGTTTTGAAAGCTCACCTTTTTGCTGCTTTTCAAAGTACCTATGCTTTCAACATGTGCTTCATTCCAAAACTCAGAACAAGCCCTCCTTTCAGGAGCTGCACTGTGCTTGGTGTGATCTGGGACACACTGCAGGTGTGTGAGTTAGAAAGTTCAGAGCCATTGCATAAACTGCAGGCACTGCTGCGACCTGAATAAAAAGCAGACTCAATTATCTTTGGCAGATGATTTTATTATTCAGATAATGGGTTCACTTAACAAGGAACAGAAAGTGTCTGCCTCTTGATTAACCAGGACAAGTCCAAAACCATCAGATATTCTGGCTGTAACTGCTGCCTGAATCTTTTTAAGTCTGAAAACTCTCTGTGCTTGACAAAAGGGCATAGCTTCTCCTAAATTGTGTTATATCCAGAAGTTTCAGCTAAATTTTAAAGTCTCTCAGAGCATCCCTTCCTTTATTCTAATTTCTTTCATCATCTTCCAAATGAACTTAAGATGTTGAACTGCTATGTTATTAGTTTAAGAAAAAGTTGAAATGAAAAGGTTTTGCTTTGAGTGTTAGTTAGAGCAAACCAACGTGTCAATGTTGCTTTGTTTATTGGTACCTATTACGACGCCAGGTCTGTCATATATATATATAAAAAATTCTGCAAAGGGTTTGGACTCGCAAGTCATTGACTTCCAGGCATGCTCCAAAGGAAGATTCTCTCTTTCTCAAGGGCATACAGCTATCAGATACCAGTTATGTGGTGAATCCTTAGGAAAAGTGGAAGAGGGATCCCTGATCATGACCCAAATTGACATTAAATTGTTCTTAACGTTAATATTTAATGAAGGTTATGGTGCATCTGCAATGAGATTTTCTGTGTTTTCTGATACTGCTTGGTGACAATTAAAAAACTCAACATTTCAAGAAAGTGCATCTTAAAACTCCTCAATAATGTCAAAACAAAGGAGAGGTTTCATAAAACCAAATAAAAAGACAAAGTGAAAGAGACATGTCAAAACAATGTAGTTTTCCTAAATTCTCTGCTGAAGGTGTAAATTGCCAGTCTGACACAAATGTCAGTCTGAGCTCTTTTGGTTAATAATCAGTTTAATCATAAAAATAACTCTTTAAAGCAATAAGAGGAATTCTCTATCCATTCTGAAATTTCACGGCCCCAAAAGTAATCTGTTCTCCTTTAGAATATTTTTTTAACTGTTATTAAGAGCCATTATGATGGTAAATTTGTACTTGCAAAATGCTGGGAGAATGTTTTCTGACTTTTTTTTCTGGATTTTTGTTGAGCCTGACATGAAAGGATGATTTCTTTTCAGCTTTAGGGAAACATTTTAAGAGTTAAGAGCAGGGTTAGTTATGAATGGAACTGACTGCCCAAGGAGGCTGCAGTTTTTGGAAGAGATCAGGCTTAACAAAGGTAGCCTTCTGATAAGTCAGAATACAAAGTACAAAATTCCAAGAGGTGTCATTTAGTCTCTTCCTATGAGGCTATGAATTCTCCCTAACTATTGCCATGTTATTGAAATCATTGATAAAGAATTAAGTAATTATTTGGTTATGGATTTTTTTCTGAATGTTATGAACATTTGACTAGTAGGGCAAGTAAAACTGCTGTAGTGATACACTGGATCTTTCAAGAATCCAGCATCATTTAAGCTCCAGGGTCTTTTTAGCACTATATGCAAAACCTCTTCCTAACTTGTCTCAATACTTTTTGAAAAGATCAGCTTGCCCAGACCTCTCATTTTATTAAATTTATTCTACAGACCCTGAGCAGGTCGCCTTGGAAAGCTGCTTTAGCCTTCAAAATTGCAGAGGTTTTGATATCTGATATTTTGCGTAAGAGCAGCTACACTGGAATTCACCTACTATTGGTGATATGTGAGAATATGAATCACCAAATAATTTGTACAGCTGTTCTGGGGTATTAAAGGTTACAAGCTTGGTGTCATAATTTAAAAGCAAGCTGTTTATCCATGCCTTATGAACTGGTGGGTAAGGAGCCACTGGCTGCTCACAGGCAGTTCTCTCTCCACAGACTGTGGAAGATACAGCAGGAGGTGCATGTATAATGTAACCAAAGAACCCATGCAAGTTCTAGAGCTCAAAATTCTACAAAGAACAAATTCATTAAGGTAAATATAGTACAGTTTACACAGATGAAAGTCTTGCAATTTTTCTAGGGCCTCAGGAGGTGCCTCAGAGATACAGATATTTTCTTGTGCACCCTAAAATGGTGCTTAACAGAGATTCTCCAAAGTGCATGGAAAGCACTCATGTATAACGATGGCAGGGAGCAATTTGTGCAAGCACATTGCACTCTGGAAATTAGAATAGGTTTTGCTGGAGGCTGTGGTGGAGAAAGATTTATATTAGCTTTATTTTAAAGCCCTTATGTGCTCACTGTTTCTTAGCCCCTGCTCATGAGATCAGACAGAAAAAAAAAAAAAGTTGATATATTTCTGCAGATCATATTTGAAAAAGAAGAAAATTCCCAAACAAGTTCACCTTTGCCTGTTATCATTGCACAAATATCCATCTTGTCCTTTGATATGGCTCATTTCAAATAATAAATAGATGCTTTTGTCTGGAGATTGAGTCAATACATGCTTCCCTTTAGCTGTACAATAAAAAAATGTCATGCTATGAGAGTTATAGTGTTCCTAATTTTCCACAGTCCTGGCAGATATTGATTGTGTACATATCAATATTTATATGAATGTAATCAAGCAAATGTAGTTGCTGACTAGCATTTCTTGTGGAATATGTCCCGTGTATATCTTATTTGAAGTATATGACTCAATTCTAGGATCAATCTGATCATAACAATTTTTGTTGTGTACATCTATGAAGCAGTAAAACGTGGTTTGTGAGGTGAAAAAAAATAAATCCAGAATTGAAAATCCAGGATGCTTCCATGGATCCCATCCATGTCCACACAGCAGCAAGGCCCTTAGTCATCTCCCAGTGGTCCAAAGTGTCTGTGTGCTTGTTGTTTTGTGGGGTAGGCTATACATGCTTCTTAGTAACAGTGCAGTGGATCAGGCATGCCTCCAAAGCAGAAATATGGTCCTTGTTCCTGTTGCCCCTCATTCTGCTACCTGTGACAGATTATCTACTAATGAAAGAAAAAAATACTATTTGGGTTGGCTTCCTGAGTTCTGTGAGTAATGTTCTGTGTCTCAGGTCAGTGGGTCTTTTTCAGAAATACTGATCCTAGATTCAGGTAGTTTCATGGACACCTAAACATTCACTTTATAAGTTTTTAGCTTTCCTTGTTCTAAAAAGAAGAGCAAATTTAGTCTAGAGCTTCAAAAATATCACAAGGCAAGAAATCCTTCATTTACACCATTTTACTGCTTGTAAGTATGTATACTAGAAATCTTCTTTAATTCAGAAAATTTATATCCAGAGCAGCTGTGGCTATAGTTGAGATTATAAAAGCTCACAAATATCTTTGAACATCAGACTATTTCTCTTTAATACAGACCTACCAATTAATGGACTGTAAAGATGCATAGTCGTTTCACAAAGAATGTCCTGCGTCCTATAAAATTTAAATCTTTTGCAGAAATGAGAGTATCTTCAGCTACGTTTTTCATGTAGCTTCTCTATGATGATCAGTAAACACCCCTCAAGAAACCTGCAAATAAAAATAAAGATTATTTTTCACCATAAACTGTAATTACTTTAATTATAGGATGATTATATAAATAATGTGTTTGAACGCAGCTTTCGTTTTTTTCTTTGTTTTCTAAATATTATCATCTTTCTGTATTTTCTGATGCGTAAACAAGAAACACTTAAGTTTAGATGAAGAGCAGGTGAACTGCCTGCAATACAAACTGAGACAATCCAGTGATGATTAAGCTATTGAAAACTACCCGACTAATGGATAATTTTTAAGTCAGCAGGTGTACTTAGTTATAATAACTTAAAAATTGAAAATATGTTTGAATTAAGTTCTAACCCCCTGTATGTTAACAGGACTGGTCTATCACTGGCAACCATGCCAGAAAGTTCTGTGCAGTGTTAGAAATTCAGATTTTACTTACAAAGTGTCAACGGAAGATTAAAAAACTTCCAGAGATCTTCCTTAGAACAAAAATTTGGGATTATATTACTGTAAATATATGTAAATATGTGTTTCTATAAATCGGCTGTTTCAGTATCCAAAAGACCAGAAAAAAAATAAATATCAATGCCCAGCTAATGAAGTGATTACAGATTTTTTTTTCTTTTTGCAGTTTAGATACTTCATTCTTGACCTTGATTTGTACACCTTTGTTTACCACCTAGTATGTTAGATGTGCAAATGTCACATCTTGTGAAACTCATGGTCCTTGATATGATTATAATAGGTAAATTCACTTGCATGGCCCTTAAATGGATAAATCCACCAGGTTAGTTTCACATGCCTGATAGTGATTGATAGGTGAGCTCCATACCATCTAAATCTGAAATAGATAAATTTTGTTTAAAATACATTTAACTGTGACTATCCTACAAGCTTAATGTAGAGCAGAAATGTCATTTACACCTACTTCAGGCTTTCCTGTACAACATATTAAATCATCACTACTAAACACAGTGCCTCTATATATAGTGATGCTAAAATTCCCTGCAACCAGTTCCCATTGCTGTTCAACCCACTCATATTCTCCAAGATTTTAAAATGGGTTCTCATCAACGGTTTAGAAAACTTAAGTTGCCTATGCAGCTTACTAAATATCAATGTGCTTTCCTAAAAAGATAAAGATAGAAAATTCTGATCAGTGCTAATCAATGAGAAATTAATGTAAAGACTTAATTAATCCAGCTAGTGAGTAGCTGCCAATACTGTTAAAATTGCTATAAGACTGTACTAATGCAATCTTGCTTTTTAATGGCATCAAAAATATTTTACAACATAACTGTAAATGTTGCATGAATATATCTGTTGGTTGTCATTTCTAAACTGAGAAAACTCAGTTTTATTACAGCTCTCAGTATCCGTATGCACTATAAGCATATATGCTTCTGGATTTCTTTGTGAGCTCTATCCTATCCTAAACACAAAGTTTACACTGGGGTAATATAACTGAAAGTTTTCTTTAGGTAAAGATATTTTGTTGGGCAATTGACAGTGAAATCACTACCAAAGGGATCATGTCACAAGTCACATGCAAACAGAAGAGATTTCAGCTCCAATTTTGAGCCATAAACAATGGCTTATCATTTATCACCAGTGTTTGGAAATCTTAACACTAAAATGGGGTTTTTTGCTCCTGTTTTGCACTCTCAGGAGTGAGCTTCTGTGCCAACACACCCAATGCAAGTCTCCACAAATCTCTGCAGAGGTCACAGATCCCACAGTGACTTCTCATTTTAGGGAAACATGTTAAAATGCAGAATGTGTCAAGCAGCAGACTTCCTTGCCCTTTTGGAAAGTCTCCAGCCACTAAAGGCACTGGTTTGTACTGTGTGGCATAGCTGGAGCAAACAAACATTTACTGTTTATCTAGAAAACAAGACAACCACCAATGACCTGTGTCTGCTGCTCTGAATGTATAGCTACACACACTTCAGTACTTGCATACCAGTATTATCACTAACATAGACCACAAACAGCAAAAGAACTAAGCCATCCCAACAGCAGCAAGAATCAATTCTGTATCTGAGATCTCGTTGTTCTTGGGAGTCAAAAGCACAGAGTGATAAATATTATAAAGACAGAATTAAGGGGAAGAAATGCCTATTTACATTAAATGGGACTTCACAGACTTCCTTGGCCTGATCACAGTGATGCAGTGTGTGAATGATGTCATTTTGCTGATTTAAAAGGAGTCTCTTTTTTTATCAGAAGCAAGTCATCATAAGCTCTGAAATCACCAAATTGTACCACTATTTACCAGGAAAATTTTATTCTAGAAGTCTGAGTTTATTCTTTCAAGCATGGTTAACATTTATGTAGTCACAGCACTTCAAATTTTGCTTGGAGCATAAATAAGAAGTTAGAGAATTGAAGAAGAGTTTTATACATCCTTAAAATTTATGGTTTATGCATCCTTAAAATTTAATAACCAGGAAGTGTTCCCATGTATGAAGATTAGGTACTTATTTCCTCTGCAAGCTGATGGTCATGGCTTTTCTGATCACAAACTGTGTGTCCTGGGTTCAGCAGTAGCAGTCATTTTTTCTCCTTCTTAGTAACTGGTGCAACACTGTGTTTTTGACTTTCAGCCTGGGAACAGTGCTAATAACACCCATGTTTTTAGTTGCTGCTCAGTAATGTTTACTCTGACCAAGGCGCTTTCTGAGCCTCATGCTCTGCCA
>WYDI02029429.1:17486-75928 GCA_009867235.2 Psittacus erithacus | reverse complement strand
TAGCAGCAGTGGTTTGTGTTATACCTTAGTTACTGGACTGTTCTTATCTCAACCCGTGGGAGTTACATTCTTTCCATACTCCTCCCCATCCCTCTGGGAGCCAGGGTTGGAACTGGGAGGAGTGAGCAAGCGGCTGCTTCGTTCTGGGCTGCTGGCTGGGCTTAAACCACGACATGCAGGAAGTGATCAAGCACCAATTTTTTATTGCTGAACTCCAGCTTGGGAAGGTTTTAGGAAGTTCAATGTGTAAATCTTTTTTAACCTTCCAGAAGCATGCTCAAATCAGTGGGTATGATTTTCTTACTTCGGTGGATTCTGGGTCTCTTCGTAAGTCCTTGAAGATGAGTGTATTAAAAAGTGTTGATGTGTTGGTTGCTCCCGCCAGAATTTTCCCTTCCTCTTTCTAAAAGGAGAAATCACTCATGTTTCCTTTAAGAGGAACATGGAGCTCAATACATTATTCTATTCATTTTTCACTTTACCTTCTTTGCTCAGCTGCTGCTAGCCATATTACAGTTAGGTAATTACTCGGTATTACTCAACAGCAAAACTACGGTATGCCCTATTTGTTGAACACTAGCATTTTCAGTCAGCGTAAACAGTCTTTTTTTCTTTCTTGCTCCTTTTCCTCTCTTCACTTAACAGTGGCCCAAACTGAGCAGAAATTCTTCTCTCTGCTTTTTTTATTCTCAAGGGTAAACAAGCCAGGAATTCATCTTTCTCACTGTAGATGTAGCCTATTAGACTATCTAAGCTCTTTACTCTTATCATCATCATTTTAGCTCTTCATCATGTGAATTCATGGAGTCTTTTAGAAGGAGATAACCAAATTACGCTCATTATTTTGATGAAATCTTGATATATCAGTGAGAGGTATGCTTTTCTTTTTTAAACACATTACCAACAAACCCTTCTGCTATCTCCCATGACAAAAGAAATCATGGCAGATTACATATCTTTTTGTTGGCATAATTTGTTTTGTTTGCTAAACTCACAGAAAGTATAGTAGCAAATGCCATTCACTAATGGTGTGGTTTTCATTAGCAAGCAGGCTAAAATGTTAAGATTTTAGGAAAACGCATCTTTTCTATCTGATCTAAGCAAATGGTATATCCTGAATCTGAGAGACTTGAAGAAAAAAAAAGAAGTTAGAAAGCATTGTCTACAGTAGAGAAAATCCTGAGTAATGTAAGTTATTGGGCAGACAGAATCAGTGTTGCCTCTCTTTATATGTATCAAAACTAAGTGAACGGCTTTGTGGAAGGGGTTTTCTAGGGGGATCTGTAAGGCACAGGGATCTCTTAAAAGAGATGGTTGGACAAGATATAATAAAATAGAAATATATGTTTAAATGAGAGCAGGCTACAGTCTAATGCTGAGATGAAATTCAGACCAGGTATTTAGACTTAATATTTAAATGCACCATAAAACAAAGAGGAGGACGGGTTCAGAAAAGCTTTGCTGTTGAACTCAAACCACTGGAAAAGGGGGTGGAGGATGGAAAATAGATGCCTTTTGTTTCTGCTATGTAGAAAACAGAGATGGATTTTCCTAATTATTCTCACAGTTTGGTTTTATTGACATTAGTTCTAGAGTTCTAAAGAAGGGAGAACAAATCCTTGATAGTATTTTTTGTGTGTGTGTGCTTCGATTTTTGTTATAAAAATAAATGCAGATTTTGCAGTTATGTTAATTGAAATTGGCAGGGAAACTTTGACTATAAACCGAACCCGCTTCTTTCATTGCTGTTCATCTTGCTTCTCTTTTTTCCACCTTGCAGATTTATCCCACTTCTTTCTCTTAGGTCATCCAGGGATAAAAGAGAGATTTTATGTGTCAAAATGCATAGGACAGTTAGCAGTTTTTATTGATTGATTCTCTAGACTTCTTCCATCTCTGGCAAAGAAAGAAAAACAAATGCTAATACTTTCACGCTTTCAGAGATTATCTGCTTCAGAGTTTCAGTGTGACTGAAGGATAGAAATGTTGCTCTATGTGAAATTCAGAACCTGGATTTAAATTGAAGATTAGCACAATTAGTCCAGGTATGAAGGAAGGTTCAGTGTTCTCGAATGAAGTGTGATCTTTTCACACTGGTGTTTTTGTACGTGGCTTATCTGAAAACAGCAAACAAAGAAAAAGAAAACAAAGGGAATTTCTCACTTTCCGTGAGAGAGGAGTGGCGTGAAGGACACTTACAAGAGAACTGGTCCTAGTAATATACTTGCTGAGGCCTTACTTCCCCCTGCTCTCTACCTCTGCCCCACTGTAGCCTGATTCCTCTTCCAGTGCTTCCTTTCATTCAACCTGCAAAAAGTTCTCCCCACTTGCCCCCTGTGCTTCTAATTTTGTATATTTGGTCTGTTGCTGCAGGACATATGAGAATTAATTTTGAAGCAGTGTCAGTGTTAGAGATGGTATCAGAGCTATGGATTACTCATACTCCCCTGGGTTATGGGAAGCTGCTTTTCAGAAGAATCCAAACCAAGTATCCACTTTACCACCTTCAACTGTGTAATTTTAAAGTAGTATCGCTGGTTTAGTGAAGGGCTTCATGGATCATTTGTTATCCCCAGAACCTACCCGTTTCTCATTTTTATTGGAAGAACCATCCACCTGAAGACAAGTCATGGAAGAAAGAGAGCACTCTAAATGAACAAGGAAAGAGGGTGTAGTTAAAGCAGAATGTCCACAGAATGAGATCTATGCACTTCTTTCAAAGTCCAGCTGCACTCATGCAATCTAGGGAATTATCCTGGTTTCAGCTGGAATAGTTCATTTTCTTCCTATAAATTTTAACCAAGACAGGAATAGTTATAGATTCCTGTGTTAACATGATACTCATGGCAGATTAAAAAAAGAAACTTATTTTCCTGGAAGCTCAGTTGTAGCTAGCATACTAAAAAGTTAATTCCTTCCCTGTCTGTGAACACACCTAATCATCAGAGCACACCACAAGTCCTTTCACTTTATAGAAAATGACCGTCCTTAACTTCCATTAGTTTAACCCTGGTAAGAAATATCTGAATTAATAGCAGGCCTAGGCTGACAATCCTCTCAGGCTTCTGTAATGGCTTCTGTGTCAGAGGCTACACCCTTGATTTATCATTAGTCATAGCTAATGGTGCGCGTACAACTTTGTGTCCTAAGACCGGCACATCACTTTTGGTACCCGTTAGAAAACTCCGGAGGAAATAACTGCTGACTCAGCCTAGGTTGCTGGTGTTTGAGACTGGACATATTTTCTGGTTTCTTCTGTTTACTCCATCAGTAATAGTAGCCTTACAAAACGTTTTTCAAAGCTCCTGTACTTTCATAACTGCACTTTTGGCCAGATCATGTTATGCAAATAGCAGTATATAAGGTATATAAGGACTTACATATTTCTTTTATATTTGTATCACAAAAGCATTCGAAAGTCCAGCATCTCCAAAACCACCTAGACAAATTTAACCAATGACACCCAAAATCCCACTGATATTAGTTGCTGGGATAACAGTTCCATTTCTGCTTGTGGCAGCAATGTTGGACTAAAACTTGCTACAATATCTACTTTTAATTAAAATCGCAGTAATATAATGTATGAACCTCAGGACACCTCGGCTGGGGGAGGTACTGTGAACAAGTCGTGATAATAAATTTCCTTTAGGATCATTGAAATTGACATAAACCACAAATCAGAAGACCAACTTAAAAAACTGTGTTACTGGATGAAAATATTGCTTGTACTTGACACAGAATCTGTGAAATTTCTGCTATAAATTCACATTTTTCTGTGGTAATTTTCCCCTCCCCTACTGAGTTTTCTGCCACATTTCTTATCAGTTCACCTAGGAGGGATAAACTCACTGTCTCAGTCTAGCAAGTAGCTTTATCAGCTCCTGGTGACTCAGCATAACCTTTAGTATTCAGCAACACTACTGGAAAAGAAATTGATGAAATCCATCCCATGAGATTAGAGATTTTGCTAACTATTAAGATTGGAGAAGAGTTGAGAAATCTCTTTGAAATAATTTGCAGTGGTTTTTTTTTGGTTTTTTTTTGGTTTTTTTTAACCCAAAGCTCTCTAACACTTAAGCAGAGACTACCTTCGTGTGCATTTATTATTGGAATAAAAGATCCATACAGTCATGCATAAAAAAGCATCTTGAAAGAATTCAATAGAATTCACTCTTCCCATTTTGAATAACATAACTAATGATCACTATTTCTCATGCTTTTCTATCTCCATTTTAATTGTTGCAGTGGAATACTGTTCTGTGCTCTAAAAACAGTTCTGAACATGATATGATTAACCTTAGGGTCTCCCCATCCCCTCATCTCAAAGCCCTCTTGCACATGGCCTATGCTGTCTATTCATGTTCTACCATCTGATTTCCATATCATCCCCCTCAGCCTCACAAGTGGCTATTAGCATAACAGAGCTTTAGTGTGACATTGATTGAAACCAGTGCTTGCTGAATGTAGTATCAAAGCATAATTTGCCAGAAATCAAATTTAATTTACTGTGTATTATTTACATTTCTCAAAAAAAAGAAAAGAGAACAAGCAAGATGTTTCAATAGAAGTATAGTCTGTAGTCTTAACAGTTCTTTTTTCACATTTTTTTTGGCTGGTCCTCTGGAATCCAAGCAATATATTTCCATTTAGAGCTATTGTTTTTGTCTTTCAAGAGTCAATTAAGCAAGAGCTTTTCCATTCTGTTTATCCCAATCCAGTTAATATTGCATCTGAAACAGTGAAGGATAATAGTCTGATAGGCACAACACTCGGTCTGCTGCTTCATAACAGTTTTTTCAACAGATTCTTCTAATGACCTTAATGTTTAGCTTGAATTAAGCATTAAAGTACCATATAACTTTAACAGCTGAAGCATATCAAGCCTGCTGTTATTTCTCTCACTGTACCTATTCAAAATGTTCTAAAAATCCACCTACTTTGAGAGAAGCAATAATGGCTCGAATTAGGTTTTGTGCAACATTCCAGTGCAGCTGGGCTTTGATCTCAGTTAACCTTTCTGCAAAATGGGAGTAATAATATTTATCTACTTTTATAAACAGCATCTATATATGAAGATAATGAGTTCTCTTTTTAGGAAAATGGAGAAGCCCAAGCACTTCTTCTGTCAAAGTAGTCTTGCTGTCTCTGAGCAGGGTCATGTTGCATTCTCTGGAGATAATGGGTGTCTTACTGATTGGCTGTTTTGGTCTGATGACCAAGAATTACTCCTGTGGTAATTAACTGTTACTTTCAGCTTTCAATTTGCATTATTCAGCAAGAAATTGATATAAAACTGGTACAGTGAAAACATTTTTAGAATGTTATAAGGCCACAGATCTTCTGTTCACCTAGTGCAGCAAATGCTACAGAGGACTTATTGTGTGACAAGGACACAACAGAGCAACAGAGTCAGTCCGTGTTGTTTAGATTATCTGGACTGAGCTACAGCCTTAATTCCTGCTTCTTTTCCTTGTCTCTTTTTGCAAAAGAAATAATCCTTTGTCTGCTCTCAGGAAAGTGAGAAATGTTCAAAGTTGAGGGTAGATCAAGAGCTAGAAACTAGGATGCTTATATTTACTGTTCCTTGACTACCAAATTATGTTCATTTGCTCCTTGGAAAGTCTGCTACAGCAACAAGTTCAGTTCTGTTACATCTGCTCAGAGCTTTGGATTATTAGCTTACAGTACAGCCCTCTGTGTGTGAGAATGTTTCCAATGAACCCTTAAACTTACCTATTTTACATTTACTTGATTACATGATTTGAAAGATAGGCCCATGGAAATGCCATGCCCTTCTTCCTTCTGTTGAACTGTCTCAGAGCACTGCCTGCGTAACCTGCTCTCAGTACAACAAACATGCCTACAAAGGGATCTTAGGCATTGATCATGCTTCTGCATGATCTATAGGTTTGTCTTCTGGCAGCAGGTTTTTAGCATCACAATAAAAGGTTTACGGTCTTCAGACCATCCATAAAGCAGCATAGACGTAGGACCCATGCATAGTTACTGTCAAATGCAGATGTAACACCTGAAGAGGTTAGAGGTTTCCTGTTCTTTGCTCTGCCTGAGGTTCCTATTGATTCTATATTAATATCCAGGACAATGAATTTCTATATGGCTGAGCATCAAACAGTGAACAAATTCAGTGACCTTTATTAAGTAGGTGGTCAGAACTGTAGAGGTACCTTAGTGTAAAGTAGACTTTCTAATTCACAATCTAAAGGTCTTTCTCTCTTACCCCTGCCATATGACTGAATTAACAAATGTGCTGATTACCACACTGCAGTTTTCTGTCACTTGTAGGGACTGCATACAGATATACCAGGTAAAACAAGGTGAAGGGAAAATAGGTAATTTGCTGCAGTCCAGCACTTCAGGAGTAGTATAGCATGAGTTGGGATCCTAGGTTATGTGTAACAGCACCTAAACTCTTATAGAAACCTCAAAACGTGGATATGAATGGGCAGCAGCAAGGTACCTAGCCCTGCATCCCTTTCAGAATAACACCTGCTGAGGCCTGGGGAAGGGGTGCACACTTCTGTCTCCAGAAAGGCCAAAACCTGTGTTTAGAAGTATGAGGCAGAGAGAAGATGCCTTGTGTCCTCACCCTCTGTCTTCGAAATTGATGGTGTTTCATGTTTATTAAGTGCTTTACGGTTCCTGTTGTAAGGGTACATTATACCAGTGCTATTCAACTGGTGCTCTCTAGACTCCTGCTGATCTATAAAGCCTTGGGAATGGCATAGTGTAGTTCAAAAAACTCAGATCCGCATACATTTCAATGCAGTTAGCAGATTTGCGTCTGTGCTGCCAGCAGGTGTAATCAGAAGCTGGGTCTTGATTGCTTTTCGTGCCTAATTAAATAGTTTGTAATTATAATGGTGAAAATATGGTTTTCTAAAACACTTAAATTCTGTTTACCTGAAAGCTTAGTGTTCCTAAAGCATCCCTCTCCACAACCACCAAACCAATGTTGCAATAGAAGAAAAGGAATGTCAGTTTTTGGTTTGGGATATTTTTTTGTTCTTTTTTTTGTTTGTTTGTTTTTGACTCTTTTGTCCCCTTCTTCAGCCTGGCCCAACAGTTAGTTTTTTGCTGGAAATACTTGGAGATACCGCTTATATTTTTAAGATATGCCAAATAGTATAAATCCAGTTTCACTGAATTTCAATATTGAACTAAGACTGGAGGGTTTGCATGTCATGCATAGAAAAGTCGTTTGTTTTATCACATCATGCTCAACATAGTCACTGATGTCAGGATTTTTCTCTCAAATCTTCCAACACTGCTTCTTCCTCACTTTTCTTCTGCACGTTAACACTTTTTCTCTCCCTTCTTGTTCTCACCAAGCATTGACTCTTTATTCTTCATCACTAATTCCAGACAAGACAAGATGCATGTCTCTCTTAGAAACTGCTCACTTCTGACTGTGCTTCCTGGTCCCCTATGTCTGAACACTGTTAATGCCACCTACTTGAAAACATAGCCAGTTCTGGTTCTTCTTTCTCCTTTTTACTTTTCCTTGTCTCTTCCTGATCTCCTGAAATACCCATTCCTTCTTACTCATCACACACTGCTGCCCACTAACTCTTCAGCTCTTGCTGCTTTCTTGTCTTTACACAAGCTGAAATCTGTACCTCCCAAATAGGTGTTTTAGCAAATTCTCCTTCCATGTCATTGTTGACCTCACTACCCCTAACAGAAATGAGGTTGCTCTTGAACTTCTGGCCTTCTGCTGTCATCCAGACCTTCCTCTTTAAATGTCTAGAGGGGCAGACTGCAAAGGGCAATTCACATATTGCAGTATGCAATAGCTCTAGCAGAACAGTAAGCTCTGTGAAGCGTAGAAGGTATGTATGAGAGTGCTGCTCAGATGAAAGGTAGAATGCATCCAGAGCTGGCATCATAAACACCTGACTGCTGCTCCTTAGCATTTATTGTCATCAAAATTTACTGTAGCATGTATGGTTGTAATGTTTCTTTCTTTCTTTTTTTTTTTTACTTCTGGGGATATCACATACTGATATTGCTGCTCTTTTTGTTGCTGCTGTTGTTTTTGTTTATATATTAGTTCTGTCTATACTAATTAATGTTTCTGGTGTCATGTCCTCTGGCATAAACCGAATCTTCATAATGTTGTCTCTTTCCTTCAGTGTTCCTCATCTCCCTCTTGTAAAATATCCTAAATTTACACCATGATTTTTCTTACTTTCTAGCTCCCCCACAGTTTGTGGTGAGGCCACGAGACCAGATTGTAGGCCAGGGTCGAACAGTGACTTTTCCTTGTGAAACTAAAGGAAATCCCCAGCCAGCTGTTTTCTGGCAAAAAGAGGGAAGCCAGGTAAGTTATAAGCACCCTTACATTCTTTCAATCCTTTCTAAATAGTTATAGTCTTAAATTTTTAAGAAAATTATTTATATTGCCTTCACAGATTCTTTAAATCTTTCACAGGAATTTGTCTTTTAAACTATCACTATTCTCTACCGACATTTTTGTTGCTGCTGTTTAGAAATATTAATATTGTGAAGGGCTCAAAGGCCCTTTAAGTTAGTAAAACTTGCGCTTGGTGCTGTATAAACATATAGAAAACAACAGTATATATCTTAAAGACTTTTCATTCCGAAACCCCCAACAAACAGGTGGATGAGACAAGCATGGTAGATAAAAAAAGGTATGACTCAGTTTTTAACTAATCAGAGTCAGTAATTACAGTTCACAACCTGTCTAGACATGATCAAGCAGATATATATCTAGCAAGCTGATTTGCATTGGCATATTCTCATAGTGCATACAGATACAGGTTTTGAACAGGCAGATGCTTTCTTAGTAAAATTGTCTCAGGAAATTTCCAAATCTGATTTTGGAAATATTTCATTGATCCTTACTGTCATTTTCTGAAAGCAAAATTTCTGATGCAGTAATCAGCATTGCCATCAGCCAATACTAACTTCTAGCTTGCCATAATATTTTTTTACTGTTGTTGCTGTATTGGCAAGATGTTAGAGCAGAAGAAAGTCCTTCTCACTTTAAACATGCAGTTCATGTTAGTATGTTAAATTCTAACACTTTAGGTGCTATATTCTCTTTTGCACCTGAGAAGAGATTAAAAGGGGCAGATGGGTGCCCAAAGACGATGCCTTTGCAGCTCCCTGATGAAGACTGTCATAACTACATCTATGTATCTATACTATGTACCTTTCTCCATTAGCTAAATTAATCTTTTTGGAGCCACGCTGAGCCACACAGTGCAGAGGTGCCTTTAGTCTAATCTGGAGGCACTGTGTGTATCAGCTCAGTTAAAACCTGAGATAAGAACTGAACCACAGATCCCCCACACTGCCTATCTGTTTCTGCTTCACCTTCTTACCAGGTCAGGTTACTGGTCCAGAATGACAGGACCAAAGCTGGCAGCATTTTGTGCTCTGTTACCTTTGTGGCTTAGATAGAAGACTATTACTTTATGGGCATAACCTCCTATGAGTGTAAGCCTAATCTTGAGTGTGAATCCTTCAGTGTATTATTTGGAGAACTTTGGATCTAGCATCCATGGATCGCATCTTTAAAAAGCACAGTATTGTGAGTTGCTCTAGGGTGAAAATTGTTCCAAAGGGAAAGTAGAATAGCATAGTGAAATTAAAGTAGGAAGTACTGATGTGCTAGCAAACGTTTCAAAACCGTTCCCTGTAGAGCATTTTAATAACATGGTAATGTTTATGTAAAGTGAGCTTATAGTGTCACACTTAAATCTAATAAAGTGGACATCCATCATGCTGTAATAAAGAGAAGAGCTTCTAATTAAAGTAGGACATCATTTGCAGGATTAAAGTCATTTAACGTAATTGAAAAGTGTTAATACTCTATTTTATCCTCTTCTATTGGTAGCACTTCAAGGGTAAAAACATTTTAAGGTGAAAATGCATCTTGTGTCTTTAATTGAATGTTATTACTTACTGATTGTACCACATTGAAGCTGTTTAATTACAAACCCGGAAAATTAATTACCATATTGAGAACCAGATCCCTGAGGGTTAGAATGGTCTTTTTGGCAAATAAATGCAACATAAAAATTGATACCTACATGGTTTATAATCAAACCTTGAAATGTAGCTCAATGTGATTCACTACACCCTCTTGTTAATCTTAATTGAGCATCAGTGAAGTATCACAGGGTAGTGTTACCATCTCAATATACAACTTGCCAGGTTTTTCACTGAGATGCCATAGAATAGGTGAGTCTCACATACTGTCTATCATCATACAAATCCAAAGGAAGGTATTTTGGCCAAATTACATGACGTTTCACCTTTGCGTGGCTGGCTATAAGTTGTTGCTCAGTTTTACACTTGCCTCTGCTTTTATGCGAGAAACCATTCACAGCACCACTGTTGCTAGCAGTAATGTTATGCAATTTTGTTAGCCCACTCCAGTAATTGTAGGGCATCTTTCATTATGCATCCAGTTCTCAATCCTGTGTTTCTGAGCACAACCAGCTGGAAGGGAGGGGAGCTATTCCCTCCTGAGTCATTTTTTGTGCGAGCTTGTGCATAAACAGCTGGTCCTCTGTGATCAGTAGCCTTTTCCCCAGAGCCCAACAGCTGCCCACGAATGAAATGCCCTAGGGCAGGGCATGTGTAACCTTTAAACTATCTGGATTAATATTTTCCTTGAGATAAATTCAGTGCTATTATATCAGGAATGACTCTGATCCCTGTTTGCAGCCCAGTGTTTCACCACTGTGCCTGGCAGCTAATTAAAACCAGTGAAATTGTAGAAACATTTTCAAAGGGGTTGCACTGTAATTCAGGACAAGTTACAATACCGAGATAACTGGTTTTTGAAGGGAGGGGTCATGAGACTGGTTAACTCCTCCCGAAGTGTAGAATGTTTACAGGGATGTGATACCTTTCCAGAGCAAGTCCATGCTGAAGATAAAAAGGGTAACCACCCTTTCTAATGCAGTGGTAAAGAGGGTTCTGACATGTTTACTTGGGTGCATATTGAGTTTTCAGTGAAAATTTGCCGTGAAAAATTTCTTGAACATTGACATTGAAAGGGGGTAAGGAGAAGGACTCATTGTATGATGACAAGTAGCCTCGTCGGGTAATACAATTATAAGGATATTTGGAGTGTCGGATCTTATATAAAGCATATTTCTCTCCTTTTACTGCCAAACCAAGAAAAAGATGTGAGTTCCACTTCAAAGCAGAATTCTTTTATATCCAAGTTTATTGCTTGTCTTTTCCAAATAATTTTTTGTAAACCATTAAGATCTACTGTAGAAGAAGCAGATCTACAGAAAATTCACTTGGTGCCCTACTCTATACTTTCAGATTTTCTTTTTAGCCCATATAGTCAAGCTTAACAGTTAGTAGGAATTTGTCATTAGAAAGCGCAGCAGAGCTATACAGAGCTGCAGTAATGACTGAAAGCTTATCACAGCATGGTAACAGTGTTTTAGGTTATTCCTGTATTTTTCTTAGAGTTGACATAACAGACAGACCCTATCTTGTTGGAATTACTATTGTTTAATTATTGTTTAATTTCTTTACTTTTCTGTTTCACTGGGCAATGCTGCTGACCTTTCTGTTTACATTGCCTCCCTCTTCCTGTTCTTTGTTATTCACAGCAAGAGCTGTGCCAAAAAGTACAACTTTTTCCTTGAAAACACAGCCCTTTCCACTAAAACCTTTTCAGTCCTTTTCTGTATTATTGATTCATTCAGTCCTTCGTCATATGCAATAACTACTTCACCCATTCCAGTTATTCTTATTGACATCTCTTTTTTCTCCAATCCGGCCCAACGGCAAAAGCTAATCTCCCTGTTTTGTGCTAACTGATGTCTTACCCTACACGAAATTATTTTTTCTCTCTGATGATTTCCACATCAGCTTAATACCATTTCCCTTCACCCTCAAGGCTCCATGCTGCTTTTGTCCTCTGGTATATCTCACTTTTAATTTCCTTTTACTCCTTCTTTAAGCTCTCATGCTCTGCCAGGTGTTCCTACTTTATGATCTGTTTGTATCTTCCTCCCAGCTTTCTTTCTGCGCTACAGTCTTACTTTCTCCTTCGTCTGGAACATATTCAACCAAACTATAGTGTTGTGCTCTCTCAAGTCTCCAGGATTCAATTCTTTCCGCTAGTTGTCTAATGTTTCTTGTACTATTGTGCCCTCCTGGTTTTGATGGCCAACTAAGTATATTTTTACAATTACATTCACAATGAAGATGAATGTGTCACAAGTACAAATCTGTCAAGTGTGATTGTTGGAAAATTTCTCCTCGCCTATACCCCCAGCCAGAACACACCACTGTATGCTACGAAAGAGCTGTTTCTAATTTAAACTGCAAGTTGCCCAAGGCAGGGAAAGCTAGCTCTATGTGTTCATAAAGTCATAACTACACTTACTTTTTCTTCTGGTTTATATATAGTGCTTTTAAGGAAAGTCATTGTCTTTCTCACTGCAGGAAAAGTGATGCTTTTGTGTTCTGAACTGATGTAAGATGAACTGTCTTTGCAGAATCTACTCTTCCCAAATCAGCCTCTCCAGCCCAACAGCAGGTATTCAGTGTCACCAACCGGAGACCTCACTATTACCAACATTCAGCGGTCTGATGCAGGCTACTACATTTGTCAAGCACTGACAGTAGCTGGAAGCATTTTAGCAAAGGCTCAGCTGGAGGTTACTGATGGTGAGTTATAGAAATCTTATTGTTTTTTCTTGTCGAAAGTATTTTAAAAGCAGCGTAAATGATGACGTATGAGATCACATAATTCACAGAAGTAAATTGACAGGTTTCTACAGAAAATGCAATGAAAGAGGGTCTCTGCAATTGTCTATGGTATCAAAAAGGCCATCAAAGTCTAGTTTGCCTTTTACTTGCTTTTTGGGGGTTCCTTAACAAAAAAGACAAACCCACTTAGAATAGGGTTGGTGAGAAAGGAAGCTGCTCCGTTCACCAGAGCTAAGACAGGACTGCAGAAAAACATTGTGAAGAATGAACAGGTTTGCAATTAAAGCAGTGAATTGGGGTGCAGAAAGATGAGGTTCAATTCTCACAGGTCTTCAGTATTATCTTAAGCAGGTAACTTAGGAATTTGTCCTTAGCTCAATTAAATCAACACAGTTGCTTGAACTTACTGGGGAACTGTTGGTTCAGAACAGCTGCAACACATAACCCTTTAGTTCCTCTGTGAATAAGACTCCTACCTCAGAGCTATGTTCTAAGAATTTCTCGGCATGGTTGGGTATGAAAATACACATGGAAATATGCAGGTAGAGAAGAGTTTTCAGGAAAGGAAAAGCTCTGTTTTGATGCTTTCCATATCATAATTTTGGGTTTACAATTTATCCTCCCTTGTTTACCTTAGTGCATCTACAAACATGAATCCTTTTCATATGTCAGGAATCCTGTTGCTATCCCTCTTCATCCCATTGCAGATAGAAGGCAGTTTGCATCCTTTAATGTTAGTGAACAACAGAATTCCTCTTATACTAGGAGATTGTGGCATTCCCCAGCATCATTATTCCTTATCTTAACTGACACATTAAATATCTCCTGACAGACTTTGATGAATTTTTGCCATTAAAACTGTTGTTATATGCAGAGGTCTACTTTTACTGTTCCCTTAGAGACCTGCCTGCACCACGAAAGTTTGAAAAGATGTCTAATTCTGAATAATCTGGCTTTTCACAAGAGCATATTCATCACAAGTGACAGGTAGAGAGGTTCAGGCTCATGTTATAGAGGTTTGAGCATTAATTTGATGCCTTTTCTTTGTTTTCCAAAAGCTGTCTATATTTTTATGACAAGGGGAGATAATTTCTGCCTTATCCTTGCATCTTTACAAGCACATTGCTTTTCTGTAAAGTAGTTTCTGGACACTAAAGGCTAACCTTTGCTCCGCAATCTCTTTAAGTCCTTTATTTCATGGTCTACAACAACATGATGCATTTTCATTCAATTCAAATTTAAATGTAGATTAAAAGGTCATTTAAAATTAATGGAAAGGCAGTATTTTTTAATATCTGTTCGTAGTGCTGCCTGATTCAGTGCCATGACTGTGACTGGAATAAATAGAACACACAAACATTGGCTAAGAGGACATTGAGCTGCTAATGGTTGCACCTGCTGATGCTGTACAGATTTACTGCAACAGGCTGAGTGGATCAAATCAGGTTCAAGGATACTAGTGATGAGAAATTCTTCCTTTTGACAGGGAAGGCCTGTGGCTCATCTTTACTTATTTCTTGTGTAGGTGACAAAAACCACCTAATTGACCTCTTTGCGATTTTTGTTAGTTTATTTAAGTCAATGGAAAGCTCACAAAAGTGTCCCTGCTGAAATGCAAACTCATCTACAGTTAATTCTGATTAAAGGCAGTGTGCATTCCACATTGCTAGAGAATGCATTAGCTGGTGGCTCTGCTGCCTAAGGAATGCAAGGCTGGCGTTCTTCAAATGCTTTCCAGAGCACACTGTCAGCATGATTATGAAATAATACAAGTTAGCTTTATAGAAATACCATTTCATACTTGAGTCAAAGGGCAGGTGAGGTCAGAAGAAAAGTGCCAAAACAATATTGTGGAACTGAGTTTATATAAATAAATGTACCATTAGATCACAGATATTTTTAAAATTGCTTTCAGTTAGGAAGTTAACCATAAATGTCTAAATAATCTCTTTTGGTTGATGCTGAGCAGAAATTATGGAAGCTAATGATTTTTATCAGTAAGAAAATTTAATTTAATGGTTTTAAAAATGTAATTAAAGATAAACACTGTGCATGCTAGCTATATACTTAAGCATTAGTGTTCTGGTTTTTGGCTGGTGATTTCAGTTTTACTTCATAGCCCAGAAGTTTTCTGTTTGGTTAATGATTTAATAATAGTGGCGAGCCATCTTTTTCATTTTGAACACATTTTTGTTTGATCCAGAGTAATTTAGATCCAATTGAAGTTCCAATACAGAATGAAAACATGTCATGTGCAGAAAAACAAGTGCTTAATTATACCATATATAGCAGTGTTTCAGTTGTTACATCTTTGCACTTACAAGTCTTTACTGGAAATATTTTTAACTCAAGTGTTCACATGAAAAGAGATTACTAGCTGTGATGAAATTGCTGAGTTGAGTGATAATTTTGCTGCTTATGGACTGTGCTAGGAGCCTTCAGTGTATTTGAAATTCAAATCTTGTATTTTCTTGAAAGGCTATCATACAATCCACTGTCTAACACACATCTGGAAAAGCAAAATTGTTTTAAAACTGGAGACAACCTTAGCAACCCTTTCAAACTCAAGAAGTGAATATGCAGCTCAGTCTTAAAATGACAGATCATGCAAATAAACCAAATGATTCCATCTATGTCTGTGCTCAGGATAAAAAGAGTAGCTTAGAGTTAGCAACTTGTTCCATGCACAGAATATTTTTGAGGAGATCTCAATTTCTCCTTATCTAGTCATTATTAATATTTATTAATAAAAATTTTGACCATTACATGCTCAACTGTAGGATCTGCCTACTTTGCCCAGTTTGCCCAGGAATTGCTACTCAGGGTAGGATTTGGATGGAGGCATACACATAACCTCCCACTGTGGATTTTTCTGGCAACGTGAATGAACTGGTTTAGGATATTCGATCAATTAAAAAGATGGTATTCCTGGACTTTTGAATGAAAGCAAAAGGCTGGACGTATAAGGATGATTCAGAACAGGTAAAAAAAAAAAAGACGGAAAAAAGGAGTTGGCCACACACCTCAACAGCTCCCTCTCCACTGATTTAGAGTTGATATTCAAGGCAATTCTCCTAAATTCCTGAAAATTTTTTGCTATGGGTATACTGAATATTTAGATATGTCTTTCTCAAATCCCTCTGGAATAGTTTAATATCACTCATAGTTTGCTCATCTGCAAATTTCCAACTATGATTCCTATTCCTCGTCAAACATATATAATGTTTTATGGCAAGTGAGGCAGTTTCAAACAGGAGGGATTCAGAACAACTTCACAGTCTCCTGCGAAGCTCTTCCACAAAACAGAAAGAGGATGGACTGGTCTCTGCTGTTCCACCTCTCAGGAGGACACCCTGCCCTATGGTACTACTGTTCATAATGAGAATTTCATTACTTGTGTCTGATTTTCCCCATGAACTCACCAGGAAAACCTTTGAAATGTTGATTTTGGAAGTAAAGACTTCAGTTTTTTATTATCTTATTTTCATTTCCTGTTGTAATTTGATCAAATTCCACCCAAATTAAGACATAGTTTAGGTTGATCAGATTGCATTGTAGAGAATAAACTGTTCATTAACAAATATAATTTTCTCTTTTCCGATGATCTGCCCCAAAATTAAGCTGCATTTTATCACAAAAGAAATCTCATATTTTTTCACTTACCGGAATAATGTGACTGTATATATAATGCTGGCAAATAGATTCAAACCCATTTTTTAAATTAATTTTTAGATCAGCTTCTCTTTTACGATGCAAGTATATTTTATCCACACAAAGTGTTTCTGTGGAATGGATGGAAAAGTTTCTCGTTAGGAGAAAACTATGTAAAGTTTAAATAAAAAAAATAAAATATAAAAGAAAATATCAAAACCCCCATCCTTTTTTGTGGATATTTTTCATTCTTTCTCTGCTCTTCAGAATGCTTATGATATATCATTTTAAACCACTAGTTTTGGATTCTTACTAATGAGACCTATATAGTAGGAATCCAAGCACATATACACGTTTTAGAGAAGATTTACAAGTCATAGTTGTGAAGACAATACAGTCGTTCACAGATCAGTGGAAACCCTAAGTGTTCATTTAACCTTTAGCCTTAGTGTCATGGAAACCTGTAGTGGTCTTTCACCCATAACACCCTTGAAAATGAAGATTCCTTCTGGCCAGGAGACTTTCAATTACACTATTGATCAGAGCTATTTAAAGGATTATGAGCTTCTCATTTAGGCTGTAAAAAAACTAATTACGTGCCAAAGAACAATATCTGTAATGCAGTAGGTTTTCAAAATACCTACATTGCTACACATAGGAAAGGCAATTAGATACAGCAAATAACTGCAATGGAATGAAATAGTTAGCAAATGAAGTTATTCTTTTTCCTTAATTTTTAGCTACCTAGAAAACTGAGATTTGATAGTTTACATTAAATCTAAGGGAAAACTTGCACAACTAAATTTTCATTTGAATATACTCATGCTGCAGGTATGCTGATAGTGCATATGAGCTGAGGTGATTTTTATTCCACCAAATGGCTGAATTGTGTAGTCATAAGGAACCTTAATGAGATAAAAAAATTTCATATCAAGGTGAAAATGCATTACATTTTCTCTTTTCTTGTAATATAGTTTTTCCTGTCTCTGAGTTCAACGGGTAATATTTCAGAATTTCCAAAATAGTTTTCACATTCTGGTATTAATAAATAGTCTGTATTGACTCTCTATTTTCAATTTCAATTTCAATAAATGTGGTGAACTTGGACTCCAAGGAGCTACTAATACTAATGATTTTATCCTTTGTGTATCTTGTTTACAAAAGAAGGTAACTAGTATGTTTGCAACATTACAATTATTTTAGTTATAAAATATACCACTAGCATCTGCCTAATATTTTTAATTTATTAAACAGCATAATGAAAGCTCTGGGTCTGCTGAAGGTTTTTCATTCAACATCATCTCAACAGCTCAAATAAAACAGAAACCATATTGCTTCATAATAATATATTTTCACATCACTGCTAGAGTCGGGTGTTGTGTATGGGCTATAGTGAAACAGATTCTCGGCTAGAGCAAATGATTCAAACTCAATTGACATCAGTGGAGGCTGGCCAACTTACTCTGGTGTAGGAGCTAATCTTTACTGTTACAAGATTTAATACCAATTGTACAATTGTTCAGTGGCAGGTAAATATATAAAAATGAATTCTTGATTCTGTTACACTGGGTTTTTGCAGAAGTCATAACCTCATTGCAATTCAAGTATTTCACATTCGTTTTGTATACTACATTCTTTAGAAATGGAGTTTTATTTTGCTGTTTAACAGATAGCTTAGAAAATAGGTTTAACAGCAAAATTATTTATGAAGAATTGATCTTTCAAGAAAAGTGAAAGTGAGCATTTTACCCCATCTTCAAGTTATCCCACTGATGATGAAATGAGGTTTATATGCAGCCATGCACTTGCTCACTGATTTCAGAGTCCTGTAAGCAGTAATTCAAGCATGCAAATGTAAATTATTAGAGGAAAAAAATTAAGAGAGTTCACAGCTTTAAAAGGCAATGAATTGGCTTGATAAGTAAGCTGTTAAATGCCTTGATTGAGTTTGAGAACTTTTCTCCACTGAAAAGAGTGGTACAATAATTTAGCTTACTCAGATTATGAAAATGTTTTGTATTATTGTTTGCTGATGAAAACTTTCAAGCTGAGCATGAATGGGGGATGTGGTTGGTACCCATGCTAGAATGGCTATGGTGTTTTTGCTTTGAACTTTAACAGACTCTTTCTTTTAGGTCCTAAATCAGGTAAGCAATTAAGCACGTTTTGATGTGACATTAAACATGTACTTTAAGTGCTTTCCTAAATAGGAAGAAATAAGAGCTGCACCTCAATTCTTTCCTGGATCAATATCTTAATTTTTATCTTATCTTAGTCAAATGAGCCTGATGACCTTTGCTAACCGAAGTTTTTATATCAAGGTGTTATCTCACAGTGGTGAAATGAAATTCTGATAAAAATACATTTTAAATATGCCAGTTATTCCGTGGGTTTTTAAAAAAAAAAAACCAACAACATTTTTAGTCTTAAATTTGTACTTAAATTAATGCTTAAATTAATGCTGTATCAAGCAAAGGAATAACTTCAGCAGAGGATTGTTAAAGATGTGGATGCCAATGTGGGTGTCACTGTTTTAGTCTTGACAGATAGGCCTCCACCCATCATCCTCCAGGGGCCAGTCAATCAGACACTGGCAGTGGATGGGACAGCTTTGCTGAAGTGTAAGGCAACTGGCGACCCTCTCCCTGTCATCAGCTGGTTAAAAGAAGGATTCACCTTCCTGGGCCGAGACCCACGAACATCCATACAGGATCAGGGGACACTTCAGATTAAATCTCTGAGGGTGAGTAGCGATAACAAAACAGTTGTTATAAGTGGTACATGGCTAGTCTTGAGCTGTCGGTGTGTGCTGCAAGCAGCTCTGCTGTCTTGCTGTCTCTTATCTTCAAAATTAACTTAATGGTCTCTTTTACTATGAAATTCTCACCAAGTCCACATCCTATTTCATTCTTTGATATTGCGTAGGGAAGGGAGGGGAAGGGAAGAAGCAGAGTCAAACTAGCATCAGATATTTCTTTTAGAAATTATAAAAATAAAAATAGAAATTATATTTAAAATCTTACGTAAGTTGCAGTAAAACACAGGACTTGGGAATGGAGAAACATGTAAAAGGACAAGCCTTCCTCATCTTTTCAGTCTGTTTTACTGTGAAGCCACTGGCCCGTTGTCTTTCTTAAAAATTGGAGCAGTTCATTTTCAACACCCAGTCATAATTTTCTAAGGACCTATTGTGCTAGCAAGTGATTCTGGAGTTCATCAGGGTTTGGCTTTGCACTTTATCCATCAATGAGTCTTAGCTGTCTTGAGCTGGCTGATTTATTCCAATGTTACGCTTGCTGGAGATGTTCCATCAGGCTGCAGATGCGAGAAGACAACTAATACTGTAACATACAGTCATATGCGGAGGGGTTTCTATTCAAAATGGAATGCCTATCATAATATTTACATTTTGACACCTGAGAGAATACAATAGCTTAAAAGTACAAAGAAATCTCATAATATTACAGGTAGCATAATGTCAAATTTTGTTCCTAAACATGGCATCACTAATTTTTGCCTGGGCTTCTAATTTTTCCCTCTTCAAAGATAAAATTGCATTTATGTTTGTGTGTATGCAGACAAGCATGTATATGGAGAAACAGTAAGTTAAATGTAATTATTATCAAGAACTTAAAGGTAATTTCAGTAACCATTTAATTTCATCAGCAGAAATTTCTGCACTTAGCTTTGCCATCCAAAAAAAGTCAATAAACATACCTACCAAGGATGAGACATAAAGAACAGATTTGTTTTCTGATGCCATCTCATCAGTGATTGTAAATGAATTGTTAACTTCCTTGGAACAGAATGGAATTTATTAAAAAATTTATGCCAGCTTTCTTTGAGTAAACAATTTATCCTTCCTTCTTGGGCTGAAGGCAGGCTTAGGCCGTGAAGGTTAATGCATTTTTCCTGTAGAGCTGGATTAAGGGTGCGCTTGAATAGTCAAGATTCCCCAGTAGTGTTAGAAAGCAGCAATTAAAGGTGGAAGCTTAGTGATTTCAAACAAACTTTCAGGCATCGATGATGGGCTTCTGTGGAGTGTCCATGAGGCAGAAGCTCCTGGGATACCTGTCTGCATGCAGCTATGCAAACAATGAAATTGGTTCTGAATCGTGCCAGTGCATTAATCTCACTGTTAGAGGCATAAGGTCTGCAAACGAAAGGGGAAGAAAAATGCTTGCAAGGGGAGAAGAAAACAGTATTAGCAGTGAGCATGGTTTTGAAAGACATGAGGCTTTTATTGATCCTTAAGTGGCTCATTCACTAGTAACCAATTTTCCTTAAAGGCTCAGAAAGACATTTTTTATAAACCCCTGGATTGCAGTAATGTGCACTGTTTGACTCCGACTTAAGAACAAAAAGCACACACAACCATCAAAAACAGATTTCTTCTGTGCTTTGTAATTTTATGATTTAAATCTGAAATGTTTAACTTTTCTCTCAGATGTACCTGAGTGAGGACTAGCAGTGCTTCCTAAGTAAAAAATGGCCATGAAATATGTTCAAGTGCACTTACATACATACCCAAGTTCAAAACAAATTCATATTTATCACCCAGATGTCCTCAGCCTTCTCCTCCCCTCGGAAGTAATAATCACTGCTGCAATCATAAAACATTCCAAGATAAAAAAGACAAGCTACTACTATTTAAGCCTTTGAGACCTTCCTCGTCTGCTATGTAGAGCACTCTGTGTAAATCAAGCTATTCAGGAGCCTGCAGCAGTCACAGTGAACCGTGGGCTGCAGTCCTAATCAGGAACCTAGACATTTTTCTGATGAGCCAGTCTTCTCAGTTGCTCTGAGGAAGGCAACTGAAAACTCACATATACCACTCGGTACTCTTTCAGACAGGCCAACACTGACAGAAAACTCACTTGTGCTCCATAAAATTGTACCAGACCAGATTCAGACAGCAGCATTAACGAAAAAAGAAAACTATTTATTTTACTGAATAGCAGATTTTCCATTCACCTGCCCTGTCTTTTTTTCCATAGTAAAAAAAAAAAAAAGTGTAAATAATTGAATTACCAATACACTATGTCTGTATCTAATCCATCCACAGTCTGGAAGTTAGATAATTCACCATAACTTTCAAGAAGCAGCATCTCTCCAGCTTGCTTTCTATGTTGAGTTTGCCATCTGCAAGTTACTCAGTTGTGTATACCCCGTACTTCATTGAGTATGTCATACACCATCTGTCACAGTAGTACACAAATGAAATTGAGAACCATAGCCCTCAGAAATATTCTCCATTATCACATAATGAAGATCTATGTATTTAATAAAAGCTCAGAAGCAGCAAAATAAAACATTACTTCAGAATGCTATAATGCTCTCTCCTCTGGAAAAATCTATCTCCTTTCAAGAGCCTTTCTTATTTCATTAACAATGCCTCTGTATTTTGAGTCTTTGAGCCATTGTCAGAAGGGTTTAATTATTGTTTCTATTTCATGGAAAAAACATCTTCTAAAATGCAATTAATGCTCATTCAGACAATTGAACCGACATTAATCAGTTGCTTCCTGTCCCTAAGAATGATATACAGCATTCCCACTGTATCTGAAGAAAAAACCAACAAAATTCAAACATGACAAAGTTAAAAATCAATTAAATTATATATCAACAAGTAATCTAAAGAGGATCTCACTTATTTGCCTTGACATTCTTTTTGAAGAGTGAGATACAAGCACATATGCTATACTGCCAATCTGCATTTAGCAGAAAACCAATTACAATTCCTTAAAGTCCAATAAAGCTTCTTGGATGCAGTCCTGTTTCCGTCAAGTAGTCTGATGGTGCATATAATTCTTCTTCTTTATCACTAGAGTCAGCACTCTTCCTCTTCTGCTTCCATCTCCAGATTACCATGCTTTATAGATGGTGGTGGGAGGGTTCCTTTGGATATTTTATGCTTTGTAAAGTTACTGTTTTCCATCCAGCTCTTTAGTCTTCACTAGTTTCTGGCTTAGAAATCTTTAAATTTACGTAAGGAATAGCAAAACACTTGGCACATTTTACGCTAGAAAAATTCATACAGCATTGAGATTAATATTGACAATATAATTCAGAATGGTTTTCCCAAATAAATTTGAAATATATGAACTGACAAGGGAATCATAGTAGTTTTACACAAATGCATTATTTTTTGCTACTAAAGTGTCTTGCAAGCCTGAAATAAAATCCCATGTGAAACAGAAGAAAGATAAGCATAGTGTAGGATCTAATTTAATTTTGCCAATTGAAAATTGCTTGGAGGACTGTCTGTGTAGAGAGAACCACTGATAAGTCTCAGCAACAGTATTTGTATGTGTGGTGGCCTGTGTAGAAATGACTTCATTTGTCATAAGAATATAAGTGCCTTCCTGGCACTGGAAATTGTATCTCTGGGTCAGGGAATTATGAACGGTGAGATTTTATCCTCTATGTAGTTAAGTGTTGTTATGTTGTTACTTAATTTCACCTGTGTTTGTTGTAACCAATACAAAGAATGAAGCTAAAACATCCATCCTGTAGCATTTACATGCTGTACCAGTACCATTAACAACATGAAAATTAGAATTAGAAAAGTACTAGAAGCAACTAATCTTATTATAGTTCTCTAAAAGTAAGGCTCCATTAGATGTTTGCTTGAAGTATCTGGTGCCCTCTAGTCTGGTGTAAAATGTAGGCCAAGTCCTTCTTCGCAAAAAACTTAGAGAAAGAAAACCAGAGTAAACTTGGTCATTTGATTCTAAAAGGTTGTTAAAACTGCCCTTAACTATTTTTAATGTCTAGCTGTCCGATACTGGAACTTACACTTGCGTTGCAACAAGTTCCAGTGGGGAGACATCTTGGAGTGCTGTGCTCGAGGTGACAGGTAAGCGATGCCCGTGGGCTTTCTTTCAGTTGGCACAAAATGAAAGTGTAGGGTATATTAGAGTCTGAGTCCAATAATCTTTTCTGGAAATTCTGGGATTGAGATGGAGAAGTTTTACGTGGGAAGGCTGGTTCCGTCACTAATTTAATTGCCCATTAACACCGAAGCAATTCATATTTGTATCCAGTGAACTGTGGTATGCTATAACTCTTCTCAACAGGAATATTAATAAACTGAGGATTCATCCACTAATTAGCTCAGGTAAGAAAACTATTATGCCCGTACAAAGGCCTGCCAAAGTCCAGTGTGCTCTCTGAATACTGGAGTTGATCTGGATATGGGAACTTTCTCAGACTTCTAGCAACTGAGGTTTTGGTATTCTACGTAAACTTATATGTGGTAATGCAATTTATTGTTGACTTAGTTCTGTGTAGATTAAGAACATTGGTTATTGTTGATTGTTCTATGTAGATTAAGAACTATTGGCTGATTTTCCACGTTTGGCATGTTTTTCTTTTAACCTTCTTCTTTGATCAAATTCATACAATCAAGGATAAAATGTAGTTGTTTTGTTTTGTCCCTCAGAATCCGGTGGAGCAACAGTCAGTAAAAATTATGATATAAATGACCTCCCTGGGCCACCATCCAAACCTCAGGTCACTGATGTTACAAAGAACAGTGTCACCCTGTCCTGGCAGCCAGGGACTCCTGGAAGCCTACCAGCTAGTGCATATATCATTGAGGCTTTTAGGTATGTGAATTACTCTATTTTAATCTCCTTCCTTTCTAATTTTGTTTAAACCCTGTTACCAGTTGTTCTCTTGGTATTATAGTGTTCTTTTGGACTCTACACATATCATTTGAAGCTAATTAAAAGACTCAACTCCTATGGCAGGCATTGATTCTTATATTTTAATGTGGGCTTTTTTTAATTTATCACTTTTTTTAAGTGATTAATAAGAGGAACATATATTTCTTCAAGTCAGTAGGAATATAAACAGGACAATACTGTCATGATTTGTTACTTTTCCCTCAGTGAGTTTCCTATGGGAATGCTGCAGGTCAAATCATTTGGGCCAGTGTTATCTTGACTACCATAGTACAAATAACCTGAAAATACATGGATGATCCTGAAGCCTCTCTGCATACTTTAATTCCTGTTCTTGTTAAAGCACCACCTATTAAAGAGTGAAAGCACTTTCTGTTTCTATTTTTTACTGGTTTAGATACATTTAGCTTTTTCAGCTAAAAGTTTTGTGTTGATAATTTAGGATTTCATCCTTCAGCATGAGGCTGAATCCAGCTGCTCCCTTCCACACAGCAGCAATTAATGCGTGCTATGAAAGAACTCGTGGGCTCTGATTCAGCAAGTTTGCTTAAGCATGGCCCGTACCTCTCACGTGTATCCATAATATATGCTTCAGTCTAAAAATGAGCACATTCTGAAATGTTTTCATTAATCAAGATGTTCAACAAATGGCAAATAATTTAATTCATCTTTTAATTAAAATTAATGCAGGAATTTTTGAAAATCATATGCATGCAAATTTAAGAAACTAGAGTGATAATGCTTCATCCTGCTATGTTAATATGCAAAGAACACTACTGCATGTGCAGACTGTGGATTTTGGTCTGGAACTTACCCATTGTGTATTGCACAAATGAAACAATTGAAGGGACATGAATCTTGTAGCTTTTAATTTTCTTTTTCCTTTTAATATGTCTGAAGATTTTTTTTTATTAATGCTGTACAACAAAGCAAAACAGAATAAAATTTTATCTTTAAACTTTTGTGATTTTTCAGCCTAGATTTGCTTTAGTAGCATCCCATCAAAAACTTTAACAAAAGCCAGGCATTTTCATTAAAAGCTGTTTTTAACAATCACAAATTGAAATCTCTTCATACAGTGCATTGTAAGCTAATCATAATAATGTCTAATGGAAGTTGTAGTGACAGAAAAAATATTCATGTGCTCTCCTTCATTTATAAATGGGTTTTCAGCAGGTTTTTTTTGTAACTTTGAGTATGTATTTAGTTCAAGGAGAATACTTTTCTTGCAGTGACGATTTATGGACATAATTTACTTAGCAGTATAGAAAATTATTCTTTTAACACGATTTTCTGTTTTAAGGTTTATGTTCAAGAGTGGCCTATTTATAATTCAAATTTACTTTCCACACTTTCCTTTTTTCAGGTGTTTATTTTAGAGAAATAGCAAAAGCTTTTGCTTCTATTGAAAGAAGAAACACTTTTGACAGCTATGTGATTTTTTTCAATCTCATTTTGATGAGTTAACTGAAACAAATATTTTTATTTTTAACCTCCTTTTACAACTTTTTCCTGTACTTAGACTTGATACAGGGTTACAAAAGTAGATATTTTCATCTTATTTTTCCCTTACATTAGTCCATAATCTTCAGCCTTCTTGTCATTGCAGTCAATCTGTGAGCAATAGTTGGCAAACAGTGGCTAACCATGTGAAGACCACTCTCTACACTGTGAGAGGACTGCGACCCAACACAATCTACCTATTTATGGTGAGAGCTATCAATTCACAAGGCCTGAGTGATCCCAGCCCTATGTCAGATCCTGTCCGAACACAAGGTAATAGTAGTTATTAAGGTTTACATGCTTGAGCTAAAATAGAAAGAACTAACCTGAGAGTTGACCTATAAGTCAGTCTGGCCATTTGCCTTTAGCACCCTGACCGAAGGAATCATGAACTGAGCTTAACCAATAAAGATAAAAAATAGTCCAATGTTTGCTGTATCAATCTGGAGTCTAGGAGCAACAGGTTAGCTCTTTAATCCTTTGTACACTGTGGACATTTTGGCTTGCAGTTCATTTAGATTTGGTGAGCTCCTTGATGTCTGATTTCTATTGAAAGTAATGTGAGCTATCCAAGCTTTTCTGAAAAGTGCTCAGAATACCATGCTCCCCTCAGTATTTTTTCTCTCCATGTCCTTACTTCTGCTCCATTACTCTAATAGGGATATTCTATAATAACAAGTGCTTATGATAGACAGACACTGTGATTTGCATTAATCAGAAGACCTGTAAAAATATCTGCAGTGTGTTGATTAATCTGGTCCAAAATCTAGGCAGAGAATTAATGTCAATTAAGGCATCTGCATGCTAAGAATATTTTGAAGTTATTCTGAGAAAAGCATAGGTTTTCTACTTCCTTATCTAGATTTCTGAGTTCTTCATATTAATTCATTGCATGAAGAAAGAGGAAAGGCTGAAGTGATATAATTGATAGCTGTGGTCCTCTACTGCTATTGAATTGACTTTTGAATTCTTTTCACCATTACATCAAGCTCTAAAAACTGTCTAACTGCCACAAACAAATTTCTCTTCACAGCATGTTTTTGGCTTGAATATTTCGTACGAGTGTAGTTCTGTGTTGAACAGGTTGGAATATAGGAATTAATGATTTTTTTGAATTGTAATTTTCTTCAGGTCCAAAGTAATAGCCCCTCTCACAGTTAATTTAGAATGACATCTTCTGTCCCTGTTTATGGAAGTTATAATAGTATGCCTGAAAACTGCATCCTGTATCAGCTTCCAGCATGTGTTAGCGGTTTGGGTCCTTTGTTGATCCTAGATGGAAAGAGAGAAACAAGACTAGGGTGGAATTTCTTTATCACATAAAGTATCACATCCAGTCTCATACAAGTCTGTTCTTAAATAAATCTACCTTAATAATTATCCCCTAAAAATAGTTATCATTGCTGTAAAAGGAGAAACAGGGCTGCTTTCTGAAAAGTGGAAGGAGAGAGTTGGGCAGGGATTTCATGGCTTCGCTATCCATGGAGTATCACAAGTTTTCTTCACTTTCTCACTCTCCCATTAGTATAGGGTGAGTCATGCTTTTCGCACCAGCCTTTTAGTCTGCATAACTTATCACCCAGTTAAAAAAAAAAAACAACAACTTTGCTTGGCATTTGGGTGTCAAGTATAGACTTTTTATCTGACATACTGACAAGCAATTTGATTTCAGTAAAAACATGTCTTTTAATTAGCTACAGCATGTGTTGTAGCTTCCATTTCCAGAAGCTGTTTAGCAGTGAAGCACACTGAGACATGTACAGGATTTATAGCTTCTTTGCCAGTCTGCAGTTTAATAGAATTAAATCATAAAATCAATTGAAAATTAACATAATGTTTTGATGTGATTTCTAATTATGCCTGAATTCAATTCAGGCTCATGGAAGAAGCTGACACACGGTAGAAAGTCTATTCACAGTGGCCATGGAGAAACAAAAAAGCAGCTTTAACAGTGCTAGGTAATACTAATTTGCAACAGGTGTCTGTAGAAGCTTTAATAGCTGAGCTTTTAATTTCCTGGTATTAAGTATAGAAAAGATAAGTAACCTGATTTTTTGCCTATTTTCACCATTGGACCTCAAATAGACAATTGGAAGCTTTGAAAAGGTTTACTTTACATGACTTACATCAAATAAGGGCAGAGAAAGGGGTAGTTAAGAAAGGAGCTGATTTCTTGTTTGGATTATTAACAGATCAAAGAATATATTAAAAAGCACTTTAAAGAAACTATATATAATCCTATCCCGGGAATTTAAATTACTAGCAAATAATAGTAACTTCCCTGGAAGCTGTTAAAAGACAGGTTGGAGGAAATACATATCAAATTTAATTTTAGAGATCTCTTAATTGTAGTCAGAATGTAGCTTCTTATGCCAGTTTTGCTTCAGTTGTGACTATTATTCCAGTACTTGATGATATCCTTATAGATAGATCAACTGCTTTTCTACCAGGAGTCTGCTAGTAATGTAAAAATGACATTACAAGATATTACACTGTGGGCATCACATATGCATATGTTTCCAAGTGTATATACTGGAAAACAGAATACATCTTGATACTTATTTCTTACCAACATTAGCCCATGTTATTCCCTTACTTCTGGGCATACATCCCATTAAAATGATGAAATGTAGTTCATGCATATGTAGGAATGTCTTCTGAGAGAATACAGGTACTTTGTTGGTTGTATACCAGAAGATGACTTAACCTGAAATCTAGTCATGGCTGGCTGCAATTATTTTGTATCAAGGATCATAGCTCTTTGTGGATAGCAACATAGATTATCATCCTGTAAACCAATCTCAGTTGCTATCTTGCAGATTTGTTTCATTATATCTCTCTGTTGATTTCTTTGGGCAGGCATAATTTGCTAGACAAACTCCTTCACTGACATACATATTTGGATTATATTTCCTTTGGAGATCCATGGAGCCATTTTCATTTGAATGTCAGTAGCAGCCTGTTGCAATGTTTATTGATGGCTCAGAACCCATAACAATCCAGAATTACGAAGTTGAAATATTGATGATTAAAACCTACTGTCTTTCAAAACCTGGAGGCATGTGATTCAAACTCAGTTATATTTGTAAGAGCACTAACATTTCTTCTTAATAGTATTAGAAGATAAAAAGATGTCACATGCTGCATATTCCCATATCTAAGACCATCAGAGGGGGATGAAAACCTTATATGTATATATTTTCTTCACAAGGACATGATGTTGATCCAAAAAGAGGGAAAGAGTCTTTGGCTTGTGGATCCCATGAGAAAACCAAGCAGAATTCACAGATGCCTAGGCAGACATGAGCTTAATGTATTGGGGCTTTTGAATATAATCTGTGCTTGTATTCCAAATTCTGTCTTTTGGAAAAAGTCAACCAAATTCCAGCAGGAATAAACAGTATGTATATTTGTAACAGGCATAATTCAGTCCACAAAGACAATTGACATAGTAAGGGTGTCTGTGACTGTTGATCAGGAGCACCATTGTAAGATCCTTGGGGGATCCGTTGAAGGGATGCAGACTTCACTAGCTCATAGAAAGTGCATTCTCTTTTTTCTTAGAGATGGAGGAAGGGACACGCTATGGTGATATATAAGCCAAGTGATAGCTGCAGCTCAGCATTCTTCTTTTGGCACAATGGAACAGAAAATTAAGATTTCCAGGAACTGTCACTAAAAAGACACACTGAACATCTCCTGCTCCATTTTCTAATGCATACTTTGCATTTGCAGTTCCTATTTAGCAAAGGTAATACACCCTCATTTAGTTTAAAACAGTGGCATAACTCAAATGTGGTTCCTAAGAACTAAGTTCCAGGGCCACATGTGGTGCTGCAGATGGAATCACAGTTTTCCATAGATGTATACCAAGTGATCAAATTCCTTCAGATTTTGACTAAAATGAATAATTTCCACGCACACTTTGAAGGAATTTTTGGCATAGTCTTGAAAAGAAAATTTTTGTGGTAGAGAGTTTTTGTTGGCCTTTTTTTAGTTCAGAATCAGATTGGCTTAATAGATAATATTTTTGTTTGCATTTGCACTAGCTTTCATTATCTTTATCTGTAAAGGGAAAATTTGCCTTGCAGAAGAAAATGCTGGTTTTAGTGTTCAGTTTCTTGTGTGCATGGTATGTGGGGACGGGAAGCTTAGTTAAAGTTTGGAAACATGTAATGACTTAATGTTATGTATGTTCTAAGAATATAAATAAATAATTAAACCTGTTAATTTTCTTCAATTATACTAACCAATTTGGTTCCAGATGTCTGGGCAACATTATTAATATCTGAGTATTTTGGAGCTAGCGAATATTGCATCTCTCTCATCACTTACCACTTTCACTACTATAAAAGGTGTTTAAATCAGGTCGTCAACCTATTCAGTAATTCTTATTGATGCTATATATAACTCTTCTCACTAAAATAATGCTTTCATGTGTGTGCCTGGCAGATATCAGCCCACCAGCACAAGGTGTGGATCACAGGCAAGTCCAGAAAGAATTGGGAGATGTAATTGTACGACTGCATAATCCTGTTGTGCTGACACCCACGACGGTTCAAGTTACCTGGACGGTAAGGCTTGTGTTGTTATTACCTTAACAGTACTTTCATTTTGCCTATTTATCCCTGCAGTTTTTTATACCACACTGAAAAGCTCCAGTCTTGACCCCAGTGTGAGTGCTCTGATAAAATAACATTGTAACAGGCATATATATGTGGTAATGAAATGGTCTTTTTTCGCTTTCAAGTCAGGTAAGTTCAAAATCTTCAGCATTCAGCTCAAAGTGAGCTAGCTGTCTGACTAGAAAAATACGATAAAAATGAATATGCTTAACACCATAATGTAAAGGATAATTGATCTGTGGACTCACTACTGTGAATGTCAAAAAATAATCAAAGTTAAATATCAACATGAAATTGCTGTATGAAAAAGCACTTTCCACTTCAAGGCATAGGGACCTCCGACAATGCCCTATTATGTGGTGACTCTAAAATGCAAAAATAGGTTTCCTATGGGGCACTTGTAGTGCAATCAGAAACACATGGTGCTGATGCCTTATCCACTGTGTAGCATCTGTTTTTTTTAGCATAAGCCTTACCCACAATCAGTGGATATCCTTTCATTAGAATCCTTTTGGCAATACTCAACAACATTTCTATTTCAGGGGTCAAACTACTGGGTAGAATTTCTAATATAGTATTTGGCTTTCAAAATGCTATGTTTTCCTTCCTGAGGCTTGAAGGAAAGGATTTGTAACCATAGGAGGAGATTGTTGCCAGGGTGTTGCATGCTGAGTGTTTTGCTCTTGGGGCATCTTCCCCAGAGGAAGGAGAGCCACAGGCAGAAGAGCGAAAGAAATAGCACTGCATGTCACTGGAACAGTTGTATTGTATGGGATGAATTCTGCTAATGAAGTGTACACAATACTCAGGGGTTTTCTTCTACATGTAATATTGCTAAGAGGTTAATGTGTAGAGAGGATTATGCAACAGGAGATAAGTGTGGTGATAGATTGTGTATTATAAGGATTACTGTTGGTTTTGCACAACTTAGCCATATTTATGGGAGCTTATGCACCATACTTGCTCTGACAGACTTCAGCGGTCAGGGGACAGATTAGAATAAATAAAGAAACCAACAAATTTGTCTTTGTTAGAAGATTATTTAGAAAACGTGTCACTGCACATTGCATTTGATGTCAACACGCAACTTGCTTTTCTAAAAATGCTGTCTGCTTCAGCTACATCATTCCAGAACACACTGACTGACCTTTGTAGCAAACTATTTGCCCAAACAGATGGGTCAGTAGTTAAGAAACCTTAGATGTTAGCAACCAGGAATTGCAAACCTGGCTTACATCTGAGCGGTGCTCCTTTGACTCCTTTCTTGGATGTGACAGCTATCAAGAAAAACAGTTTCATAGGCTTGCCTTTGCTTTACCATATACTACAAAAGGAAGCCCCAATATAAACAGAATTCAGTTTTATGCAATGTAACCAATATCATTATATTATAATGAAATCTGTATTTATATATGTGTGTATATCTCTATCTAAAAAAGTCTCTTGGTGTCCCTACTGAACAAGTAATGAGTGAAGAAAACATGGTCAAGTAAGGGTAAATTGTTAGGGATATCAGCTTATTGGGAAGATCTCTCAAAGCAGCGACCCTGTACAACCTGACAAGCATATAGGCCTCTGCAGAGACCTTTCAAATTGCCCAAGGGAAGAAAGACACAAAAAAAGATCTCTGGATCAGCTAATTAGAAACTTTCCAGCAACCAGAACAAAACCAATTAATTAACCATAGTCTCTAGGAAAAAAGCCACTCTATCCAGAGAATAAAGTCCCCTCTATTGCTGTAAAACGGTTAGATAGTACAGCTGTCATACCAAAGGACAGAAGTGCCATGAGAGTTGTAAGACTTCTTGTGCTGACTTTTTGCGATTCAAAGATTGAATGCCA
The DNA here is from genome assembly GCA_009867235.2 of Psittacus erithacus. Lineage (NCBI taxonomy): Eukaryota > Metazoa > Chordata > Aves > Psittaciformes > Psittacidae > Psittacus > Psittacus erithacus. The sequence continues at coordinate 43,884 of WYDI02029429.1, read as the reverse complement.
GGGAACATCCCTGGTTATTCAGTTTCTGGCATCCTGACTCCCAGATATTTAACACCAATTTCTCTTTTCTTTCTGAAAGGGTTTTGGTTTTACTTTCTCTTTTATTTTCAAATATGAGTTTAAAATTTCAGGAACAGTTCTTTGCAAGTGTGTTGCAATGTTAAAATATACACAAATGTTTTGTCTGGTTTACAAAGTCAATGTTAAGAAAAAAGAAGTGGCATGTCTCTTAAATTTATTCCTCTTGTGCACAGGTTTTTAAAGTGTGGCTGTAATTATGAGGTCACATAGAGGATCTCTTCTTCATGGAGCTATTCAGCATTTCTTTTTTATCTTCTTTATTCACTGTGTGGTGCCAGGTCTTATTAAATTCATAGCACTGAAGCCTTGCATTGAATAAAAAATTATTAGTTTGTCTCACATGCTTGCTTATCTGTCATGCTCTCAACCGTAACATTTGTGTGCTTCACAAATAATACTGAATTTAACATCAGGATGATAAAAATGTGTCATTATCCTAACTTTACATACAGAGAGGTGAGGTGCAGAGATATTTATTGCTGATGAGACTTATGGAATCAGACATGCCTGGTGCTATCAAATGGCTAATTTAAAAACTTGGGCCTGATTTATTTTCACATTTCTCAAAACATTTTGCATTGCAACAGCATATTTTGTACTCCAGACACTTTTTTTAGCTGACCTCAACTACAGTTAAGCACTTCTAGCCTCACTGGGCATTAAGCTGAGAGTTTCATTAGTGGTCAGATGTAAAGTTTCCTAGCGTTAAAAAGGAGCCCTGTGGCACAAGTGGGAGTGAAAATCAGTTCTTCATTATGGCAAAAGAATTGTTGCTCTGAAACCCTGACTGCCTTCTGGGCTGCTACCAGGCAGAAGGATAATTTATTTATCTCTGTCTTTTAATTTGACATTGATTTTAAATGAATGTAATTCACTGGAAGCTTCAGGAGTCAAGTCCTTTAGACAGTCTTGTAGTGTGTCATCACCTTTTGTCTTGTTCCTGTAGAATAGATAAATGCTAGTGCTGTTTGAATTTCCAGGGATTACTCTGAGTGTGTTCTGGTGAGTTCAGCACAGTGTGAGGTATTCTCCGCAGATGGAGAATTGCTGTGGGTATTGATGTGGGAGCAGAGTATTTCTTAGGATATTTTGGGGTAGAAATTTACATACTACACAGCATATTGCAAAATCTCTTTCAGGGGCAGATTAGCAGCTTTGTCTGAAAGGAGCTTATATGTGCAGCATCAGCTGCATTATGAGTTTCTTTCCATCTTTTTAGCAACCTAATAGTCTAAATGAATGATCTAGTAGCCTTTGAACCTGTCTCCTGTTCAGCTGTGGTATGTGCAGATTTGAACATGCAGGGAAGATGAGTTTCCTGTTCTGCAGAAATAGAGAGCTGTCGTCAGTTTTGACATACTTCACACACTATGTATTCATGGTAAAAGAAGGTGAGAAGGAGCATGTAGGACCAGTTATGCTTGTAGGTCGCCTTAAAGTATTAGGTCAGTGCTGAGAAGAACCTATCCAGTAATTGCTCTCTTCTGCCTTTTAAAAGAGCATCTGCATTTTCCCCCATCTGTCTTTTGAGGGAAAAAGTGTATATTTAGATCAGCAACTGGTGCAGCTCTTCTGAGTGTATGTCACTGCTGCTTGTACAGATTCAAGAGTAGTTAGGAGTGTCACAGAAAGACGAGAAATATTCTCTGCTCCCAGTATTCAGCACAGAGGGTTCCTGCAATTTCTGTAATAATGCTAAGTACTTCGTGTAAGGAAGTGGCAGCCAGCAATAAAACAAAGAAAAAGAGAGAGAAAGAAGAATAACTAGAAATGATTGCATTCTTTCATTATATCATGGTGCATGTTTCTGCAACTCTGCCTATGTGTGAACTTGTGCCAAACCTATCGAGTTACTTGATGCTTAGCACAGCTGAATGCAGTTCTTTAATGCTAAGCATATTTTTAGTAGCCTGCTGTTGGTGTGACACATAATTACCGCATAACAAATGGAGGGAACAGTGAAGTCACAAGCTCTATATTATATGTAGGACTGTATGTACATGTATATATAGACATATACAGATATGTATGCGTATGCATATACATACATATACAGGTACACATATATACTAGTGTGTATGTATATGGGAAACATACTTGTCCTATACCTCAAAAATACCTCTGATTAATCCATGTTATTGTCCAGGAGTAGTTTTTTAGTAATCAGAAAACTCCAAACAAAACAAAAAATCCACTTTTCTCCATATGTGAAGTGCCCTTTGCATAGTTTCCCGACATTTAGACCATGTGAATGGCCCTATTCATTCAGATAGCTTTAAGTCAGCATGAGAAATAGCTTTGTATCCTCTCCTTAACACTGAATACAACTGGATGCTTATAGAAAACATTAAAAAAAGCATTGTATTTTCTTTCATAAGTGCCTTCCCAGACCCTGACCAATGGAATCACTGTCAATAAACTGAAATTCAGTCAGATCACTCAGCCCTGTTGTAATCAAACATCTAATTGAAAGCTCTGTGAAACTTATGTGAGTTTATAGCTCCCATGTACATGACAACCTTGTTGTAGTACTGTGTTTTGTTTTCATAGTCCTTGTGTTGGTTAGTCTTTTAGGTTAGGAACTTAGAAGTGTAGGAGAAAAAGCATACTTTGGTATACTTTATGAATACTTTGAATATTATGAATACTTTGTATATTGCCTATATATAAGTAGATAGGAAAGTGTGATGGACTCAAAATTAGCATACTATAGATATGCTCTAGGGATCCAGTTCTTCTCAGTGAGTTAGTGAGTGCGTTTGTGTTTCTACCATGCTGTATGAAAGTTTTCATACTGTTCGTAGCAGCATGCTGTTGCTGTTCAGCCTAGTCAACTGTGAATTTTCAGATGTATCCACTAGGCAGCAGTCAGTAGGGATTAAAAGCACGGCAAAGGCAACATGGAAAGTTCTAACAAAGTTACGTTGTCTTTCAGTGTAGCTTCTAACTTGGGTAGGAATCAGGCGCAGTGTTTGATTATTAGACGTCATAGCCTTCTATTGTATTTCAGGTTGAGAATCTGTATTACAAAGTGAATTAAAGTATTATTCTTGTTGAATTTTGTAGTAAACACGAGGTTCGCAAAGTCTTTATGTCCGTAAAACATTTAGTTAATCAAAGTCAAGCATGGATAAAAACAATTTACTCTGATTTACAGACTCCCTTCATCTGGAAACAGCTGCTTAATGTTCTTCTTAAAAACACAGCTTGATTCTTTTGGTATTAACAAGCTATTATTGTGAGTTATATCCCTCTTCCAGTGCATAAATTCACTTAAAGTGAATGCAGAAAAGTTTATAAAATGCAAGCTTAATGTTGTTGTAACATATGTTGCAAGGTTTTTAACAGTGACAGTTTTGATGAAAGACATTTCTGCTTTGCTCTCATAAATAAAGCTTTCTTCTTGCTTGCTCTCCTTTCTAATGCCTAAGAATCTGTGTCCCCTCTCAATGCCCCAGTAAACTGTAACAGGATTATAGGAGAAGCGTAATAGACCTGGTTTGTGTTTTCAGCCTTAATTTCATTTATTCTGAGGAGAAGTGAGGCAAATGTGCCTCTAATTCTGAAATACTTCTGAGCTAGCAAATTGTCAAGAGTGGAAAAGAAATCCTACTTGTTGATCTTAGCTAGAACCCATAGATTTACCAAGCAGCTATTTGTATAGTCTGGCTATTTGTGCTGAACTTTCTTTGGCTCTTTATTTGTTGTCTGCAGAAGCAGCTGGGTTTGGTTTGGTTTTATCCATCAAATTGGTTTAATAGTTTTTTGAGAAAATTCATGCAAACATCATAATACCTCAAATCATTGTTTCATGGGGGTTTTTTTCCCTAAGAGATAAAACACATTTTCAGTTATTCCTTCACACAAATCCTATTTATAGTTTTGATAGGTTAGAATTGTTAAACTTTTGCATATGGTCTAATCTTGAGTTTTGCTTGCCTAGCAACATATAAAAATATAAACCAAAACCAGCATTCCATCTCCATCTGATGGCCTGAGAGCATCACAGCCCCAGGATGTAAAGAGATGGCTTAGATTGTGAACGCAAGAAACAGCACATGTCCTTAGAAGCTGTTTTCTCTGCATCTGTCTTATGTTTATTTTACGTCCCTGTGCATCTCATGAAAAGATGATTTGTGAGCCAAGTAATGACTAACTGAAAGCATGTAGGGTATCTTCAAAGACTTGTCCTTTTCTGAAAATAATTTGTTTTTCTTTTCTTCTCCTATTTCAGTGCATCAGTAGCCAAGATGTGCTTAATAAGTTTACATGCAGTAAGCATTATGCCAAAGTTCTCTTTTCATCATTTGTTGCAGAGGTGGGGCCTTGTTTTGTGATTTAAGGTGGTATTTGTCATGATATATAGAGCCGGGGAAAGTAAAATAGAAATATTCTATAACAAGTAATGTGAGAAAAATATTCTTTACACAATTAATCAACAGTGACTTACAGGAAGGCAGTTTGATTTTTAAATTCAGCACCTTAAAAAACTGTTTATTTTCTCTTTTTTGTGAGGACAGAAGTATTCTAGGCAAATGTCTTGCTTTCTTTTTGTGCAATTTTGTTACTTTAATACATTTATTGATGTGTTATTTAATGCCATTTCTAGGTTGATCGCCAATCCCAGTTTATTCAGGGCTACCGAGTGATGTATCGCCAAACATCTGGCCTACCTTCTCCAGCTGTATGGCAGAACTTGGAGGTCAAAGTGCCAACTGAGCGCAGTGCTGTCCTCGTCAGCTTGAAAAAAGGGGTCACTTATGAAATTAAGGTTCGCCCTTATTTCAATGAATTCCAAGGAATGGACAGTGAATCAAAGTCTGCTCGCACCACAGAAGAAGGTTAGTAAAATGGTCAGAAAACCAATTGGCTTCCATACCTAGCACTGAATGTTTTTGGTTATTGTGTGTTATAAGTATGTTCAACTCTGTTTCTTCTACGTTTTCTGTTTGTTGGATACAGGTTTGGCATTAGAATTCAATATCATTATTAGAATTCAATATCATTATTAGAATATTAAATTATATATTATTAAATATAATTAGAATATTCAATATAGTTATCCGAATTCAATATATTCAACATAATATTCGGTTTTGTACTGTAAGTATTCCATGAGAAAGCAGTGGACCAGTCCTATGTTCTTCTGGCTGTTACATCCTTCTGATCTACCAGTGGCACTGGGTCTTCCAAAAAGTGTGAGCTGCAACTATTCTTTTATAACCAGTGTTGCTGCAGTAAAAGGCTTTGGTCTGCACTTTGAAAACAAAGCTAATAAATGAAACCTTTTACAGATGAGTGTTTGATATTAAGCACATCTTTCTGAATGGGTGGCAATGTAGAGAAGCAGTTTGTTCAGTTTGTTTGGGAAATGGGAACTGGTGTAAGACAGATATTTAACTAGCCTGAAGGAACTCCAGTCTCAAGGTCAGGCCACTCTGTTGTTTCTCAATTGAGCTCATGAAACTGCACAATTTAGTCCTCCAGAGGATTTCCTTAAGTACCTTTCAAGCCTCTGTAAAACGTGCAGGATGCGGACATAGTAAACAGTTTGCACTACTGAAATGCACAAGCATTTATATCCATAGCATGTACCATGGTATATAATTTTCTAAAACATCTGTACTCCAGGCCTGCTTTTTTAATGAAAAATAAAGGGAGTGAGGTGAGATACAAGTTTTGGGATTTTTTTCTTAGAAATGTACAAGAAACCTATCTTTATGCCTATCTAATGTATCCTTTCCCTGGAAAATTTCACCTGTAAAAGTAGAAGAATGATCATAACAATGAGAGTTCATCTTCTCTGTTTCCCTGATTTCTTTCAGAGCAAGGGAAAGAAATACTGGTGAAGTATAAGAATGCTTGTATGGTTTTCATTGGGGTTTGAATGCACACTTTCCTTCCTATTGAAGATGCATCTTAATCATTTACAGTGGTCTCCTGAAGCTCAGTTTAGTGCTGATTGCCAGATACTTCTTAATTCTAAAATAGAATTGCTTATTACTCACTTTTCTGTTTGATTTGTTATGATTATTACTCAACAAGCAAGTAATCATGAGGATAACTTTGTTGCCATTCATACTTTCTCAATGAGAAAATTCAGTGTCCTGCAACATGTAGAACACCGTGTAGGAAGGCATTGTTCAAATCTTGTTTAGGATTTGGGACTTTATGGTTCCCATTTGTTTGTTGAGACTATCAAACCTGAATCAGTTGCTAAAAAATATCTTTGCTTGGTTCTGAACAAAGCTTTAAAAAATCCCAGGAAAATGGAAAGAAGCTTTCCACAGGTGCAATTGGTTTTCTAGAGTGAAATGTAGGATTTTGTCCCCTCACTGGCAGATATTCTTCTTGTCCAATTTTAATTGATTGGGTTTTTTTGTTTATTTAGTTCATCTAACTGTCTCTTGCTAAAGGTAAATTAAGGACTACTGAAAAAGAGAGAAGATTTTATACCTTCTATTTCTATAAAACACTCGAGGAATGACATTTTCTTTGATAAACCTCAGCTCCCAGCACAGCCTGTCAGGTAATTTCCTGCTTTAAAGGCCACTTTGTTCATGTGGAATAACTTTCCACATAGTGAAAATTTAAAGAACTTTTCTTGCCTGCAGATATGTATAACTCTCAGCCTAGAATACGCTTTGTAGATTAATATAACCTTTAAGGAGTCTGTTTACAACTCTCTCTCAAAAAAACCCATCAGCCTATAACATGTAGTATTACCATCAGACAAATGTCAGCCCCTGCAAATAAATCTTCCTCTTGTTTAGGTGATAAAGTTAAGTGCTTCCATGAGAAAACTGAGACATTCAATAGATGCAGTTCTACTTGTGTTTTCTTTAATTCCTCGCAGTATATTCATAATTATATTGTTGTTCATATATTAAAAAAATAACATCATCTGAGTGTATAATGATAGTGGTTTGCTTTGTGTCCAGTGAAGGAAGATGGCAGTCTCTAAAGAGATCCCACTTGCTATGTTGCCTCCGATTCCATTTTGAAAATGAGCTTTTTTAGGCTTGACTTTTAGAAAATGTCAACTATGCTATTTTTAGAAAATAATTTGGAGAATTGATACATGCATTGGAATTTTTTGTTGTGACATCAAAACAAATAGCCCTGGTAAAAGCAAAGTACAGCCGAAAAAGTAGTGGCAGCTTTCTGCTGGATTGAATTTTACATGCTATGTTACTTCTGGGGTCTACCTCCAGAAATCAATTTTGCTGCAGTTAGACTATTCCTCTAGATCAGACATTTGTCACAGTACAGTATCCATCCATCTCCTGCCTCTTTGGCCTTGTGAAGGTAACAAATGGAATTCTGTTTGGCTGCCTCTGGAAAAGATGAGCAGCGATTTGAGTTCTTTCATATCTGTAAGAAGAAGCTGAGCACTGGAATAATTGACCTGTCAAGAAGCAGGCAAGGTGTTCTCCACAAGCCAGCAGCAAGGGAAATGAGAAAACGGTTTTAAAAATGTTATTTTTCAATGTGATCTATTTAATAACTGCAGCAGTGTCAGACAAGGGCCTTAATTTATATCATGGTGCCAGCTTACAGAGTGATATTATCAGAGAAAGGAAGCAGAACTGTTGTGTGCTCATATGTGTATACGCATACGAAAATGAGCTAAGTAAAATATGTTATCGTTTTCACCATTTCTTTCACACGTGCTCTTAAGATAGTTTATTTCTTTCTTTTTTTCTTTTTCTGCAATTGCATCCACTGTTTTAAATCTCTTTTGTGGAGTAGTATTTGTTCTGTAGTTTGTTTGTCACTACAAAAATATGACAGTCAGTAATGGAAGTCTCCTTAGTTTTTATCAGCTGCTGACTGCAAATTCCTTCTTGCCTTAGTGCAGCTCTTAAAACGATACTTTCCGCTGCATTCATCAGCTACAATTTTAATTTTGCTTCAAACTTACCATCTAGCATCCAAAAAAGCCCCAAACTAACACACACTGGTAGAATATTAACTAGAATATTCTTGCAGTTTAAATGCAAAGACAAATGAATACCGTATGCTTTTCTTTAAATGTCAGAGTACAGTATTCATTTTACATTTCTTTAGAATTTATTCTCCCCTTTCTCCCTTTTTCTTTCCACATATTCATATATGAGAAATTCTATTTCTGAATGTGTTTGCGGATGCAAGTAAATGCATTTCAGCAAGTTGTTCCTTAACACTTAGGACCAAAAATGTCAATTTTGTGCTACAGTGCTAAGAGTTGCCATTTTAATGATTATTATTTGCACATAAAATGTTGTTCTAATTGATATTGCACCCATTCATTTATTCATGGTTTGGTTGTTATTAAATAACTTGATGACTTTTGAAATGCTAATTTTTTTGCAGTGTGGCAAAATATTTCACTTGTCATGAAATACACCATGCAACTATTAACTTCACCAATTTTATGCTTTGCATGATGGCAAGGAATAGCCCAAGGCCACCCCTCTGTGCTTCACTTGAGCTGTCTAAGAGTCAGATTGTCCACAGTACAGCCCCATTTCTCCCCTTCAGTACATTGTTTCTCTGTGTCATGCAAGGTCAGAAGGACTGTACCGAGCACTATTGCCTTTGCAGCTGAACCAGCATCTGAAAAGGTACTTGACTAAACATGCAGCCTCACAGGACAGTAATACATGTGCTATTTTTCCTCTAAAGTATTTTTTCTGATGTAATCTTGTACGGTCTCTTGTCCCCACCCCAATGTCTTTGTTTTAAGTTGTGTAATTCGTGCAACAGGCTACTCCAACTCTTCAGAGTTATCAGGGTAAGGATTTTAGCTCAGTTCCATGGGCCTGTGCCAGGTCAAACGCTGAGGAGCATCCGAATGGGGAACATAGCCAGTCTCAAAGAGGCCACAGGGAACAATAAGGAAATCTGAATTGACTCAGGAGACTGGAATAGTCCTGATATCTATGGCTGTGTTTAGTTGTATTAACCTGCCAGGCTTTAACATAGATGCTTGTCGCTCTCTGCTTCTCTGAGAAGCATGGTCCAAGGATGTTCATGCAGTCAGGAGTGTCTGTTAAAGATAAGACTACAGTCCTTGTGCCATAGAACTTAGCAGTGAAGGAGTTCTCTCTGGACAGGAATACTCTAAACCTGAGGGCTGGAGTCAGGGAGCTGTAACACATGACATGAGATGCCCAAAACCAGAGGGCTATCCAGATTTTAAATTGGGGGCAGGAGGAATGATAAATATTTTAGGTTTTGGTACAGGGTCTACTATAAGTCTCCAGAATCAGCTTCCATGTTTCATATTAAATGTTTTAAGACCATATTAAAGGTGATGACAAATACATGGAAGAAAAGTTCCATAAGGAGTTATTAAACACAAAGACATCACCCTGGAACAGAAAGTATCTAAGCAACAGGCTTCTGTGAATTGGAAAATTGTCCTGGAGAGGCATCACTGTATGCTTGATTTATTAATTCACACTTTCCTAGCCTCTTTCTATTAGTTTTATTGAAGACTAGATAGAGGGACTGGGGTAAATGGACTAGATGGATCCTAGGATCAGTGCAGCTTTTATGGAAAATTTTTTTTCCTCAGGGGCTATGCATTATTAGTACAATACACTCAACTTTGGTGACTTGGCATGCCACTGTGGTGGTTTTAACACTCGCCTAGAAGTAAGGGAGAGGAGAAACAGGACTGCAAGAAGGTTTAGGTGGCTGACGAGGGCCATATGCTACAGCCCTCTGCCGTGGCAGCTATAGCTATGATGGGAGAGCCCCCGCGTGGAGATGCAGCAGATGCTCACAGGAGGGACTTTTCTGTAGTGGAGCACTGTATCACTTCCCAGACAACGTGTGATGAGCCAACAGAAGCACCCTGCTGCTGGTGTAGCTGTAAGAGGGGTTTGCCAGCAGAGCTCTGATCACTAACAGCTATAATTTTGGTTTTCCACACTTCTAGCCAATGCGGCAGGGCTGGCAAGCAATTGCCTTGTAGATATGGCCTTGATACGCAGTGACCAGCCAAACAGCTGTGAATAGTTGAACTGAGCAGGACTCTGAAGAGAAAGCAATTTGCCTAGGGAAAAGAGGACATAAGTACATATCTGACCTAACTCAGCACCTCGCCTATTCACTGATATTTGATGTAAAGCCCTGAACACTTTAACCCTTTTCCACCTAGGACTTACAAGGTTTTATGTTTGAAAATGTCTTCCTGGAGAGCAAATAAAGATCCTTAAATGCCTGCCACTCACATTATTAGACCATGTGGGAAGAGAAGAATTGAAACACTTTTCAGGCCAGGTGAAAAAGTGTTATGTTATGACTTACTAAGCAAGTTAGCCTTACTAACTTATGACTTAGTTGATATGCCTGTAGGTATCCATGTATATTACAGAAAACATATGCAAGCGTGAGAATAATTTCAGTGCAAAACTAAGAAATGATAAATCTAAATAAATGATGAGTGATTTGTATTGATTCTCCATTGCCACAAATTCCACATTGTCATCCAGTGCTATGCTTCTCTTCAGAAAGGCGTTTTTCAGGATTGTCAGTGCCTAGCAAAATGTGTGCACCTCGGCCTGCAGCCAGTGTGAACTTCGTATACTGTCTACTTGCTCTTACACTGCTTCAGCAAAATTTGTGCTCTAGCAAATGGATTAATGTCTTGCTTCTGTTTGTTCCCTCTCCTTGGTGCAGCTCCAAGTGCCCCTCCTCAGTCTGTTACTGTCCTGACAGTTGGAAGCCACAACAGCACAAGCATCAGCATCTCCTGGGATCCTCCCCCTCCAGATCACCAAAATGGAGTCATCCAGGAGTATAAGGTAGAAACAATGTCTAATGGGAGAGTTATGTGCAGGGAAAACAGCCTGCTTGAATTACAGAACAAGAGCACTGTTTGTGGATTTAGATTCTGACAGCATTTGCAGCTGCCCATATAATTGTATGGAGACTGCTTGTTATAGTAAAAGCAAGAATGAACTAGATCTGGAAGAGAGCTGTAATGGCTATCTAGTTTACAGTACTTCTCTTTCTTGCTGTTCCCTGCTGTGGAAGCAGAAGGGGGATTTTTGTTAAGGGCCTCTGCACTCTCAAGGCAGGTGGTGAAGTCTCTGTCTTAGAGTGCCTTCAATCTGACAGAAAAACTGCCTGAAAAGATACATCTTCTTTCCCCTGCAAAAATGCTAATCCTAACACTTCATGGTCAAAGTCAAAGACCGTGGCTCTGGGAGAATACACAACTTCTTCCAAATACTCTCTCTGTCAAGATTCACAACTTAAAGTGCTAGATTATTTGCTTTGAGGTCGAGCACCACTACTATATCCAGAGTTTGTTATATGACAGTTGCCCTTGTTGGTTGTATTTTCTCCTTCTTTGTGGCTGTGGTGGCTGAAAGTATCCACTCCCTGTATATCATCTTAAATTTTCCTGTAGTCTGTAATTCCCCACTAGGCTCACTTTTGCACAAGTATATTTTCACAACATGGCAACAGCGCAGTGTGTCATTGGCGGGGGGATGACTACAGAGAATCAGACAAGGTTCAGCATTGTCACAGGCTTGTGACATGGAACACATCGTTAAACTGTGGCTAACTTGTATACTTAGTGTGAAATCTTTAACTGAGATAGAGCAGGGCAGCTTTCTTGACAGTCCCATAGAGGCTGGAAGTGGTGAATGTAGCTTATTTCACTCAAAAATGTGTAATTTTATTCCACTGCTGTATCCTGAGGGAGCACAGCATCTAGAAATGGGAAGATGCTTAACTTTTAAATCAACTAATGGTTCAGCCTTTTCCAGGTTGGAAAGGACCTTAAGATCATCTAGTTCCAACCCCTCTGCCATGGGCAGGGGTGCCTCATACTAGACCGAGTCATCCAAGACTATATTAATGTTTAGCATAGCACTTCTTTTGTTTTGCTTTTAGTCAATATCAAGATTTATTAATCCCAGGTTTTTATTGATCTCATTTTCATATCAATTAATAATTATCTTTTGCTTTAATTAATCTTGATACTGACTCCAGTATAAGTCAATATTAATCATCAAGGACTCATAGGCAAATAACTAAAGCCCACTTCTAAACCACACATATGTAGATATGAAACAAAGTAGACTGATGGTTAATAAAAGCTGTGTTCCAGGTGAGTGCTCAGACCTCTGGGCTGTTTATAAAAACAGCTGGAGTCACTGCCTCTTACATACCTTCTGTGTTCGATTGAGTGGCTGCCCTGTTAGTGAGCTGGCTACAGGGAATGTAGTGCAAATAGTCTAATAGTTCCTTGAGTATAAAATGACTGCTGAGGTTTTGCAGTGCATTTTCTAATGAATTGAATGTAGATCTGTTGATTCTATTGCAAGCATCAGAGTGCCTGTAAATTCATTTATGAATTAAATGTCCTTAATTAGGGGCATCTCATAACTGCTATAACCTAAACCCAGGGCAGACAAGGAGTGAAAGAATAAACACAATAGTTTCTCGCCCTAAAGCATTCTGGCCTGAAAATAAGGTCTTCTGGAGCTTAGAAGAACAATGATTTCTTTTGCCCTCCAAATCTTCCTCAGTGTTTCACAGAAAAAAGATAAGGTGAGATAAAACATTGAGCAGGGTTAAAAATAAGTGCAAAGAGAGCATTGCTGTTGCTTAGACACATCACTTGGTTGCTGATAGTGGTTCCACCAATAGTGCTTTCTTTTGCTATTATAGTTATGTAGCATGCATGTGATATCTTTATGCATTGATTTTCTTGAGTAGTAGTAAATGCTTTTTTTTAATAATACAAAAACAGTATATGCAGATAACACTGAAGAAGAATTGCTAAAAAGTCTTAGTTTTGAAACTTCTTGGGAAAAGCCTATGGAAAAATGCAAGAGAGCCATAACACTGAAATCATAGATCTTTCTCATCACAAAATGTCAGTTGAGATTACAGAGTGTTTTTTCTGTTTAATTAGAGAGTAATTGAGTCAGGAACTGATACCTGGATTCTTGAACAATGTAAGTAATCACAAAACTAGCAGTAAAAAGTTGAGTTTGTACTTACTGCATTTCAGAAATTTCACATATCCCTGTTGTGCTGTGAAAGGAAGTAGAAGACAATTCTGAAAATAGTTTCTTCTTCAGTACTTTAGAAAGTGTTTTAACCTGTGCTTGTATTGTTGTGTCCTTTTGCTATTCAGTGGGAAATTAAGGATGAAAAAAAAAAAAAGGCTTTTTTTTCCAGGAAAGATTTGGTGGTAATCATATTACTGAACAAGATTCCAATTACTGCATAATGCCTCTTTTTCACTTGGATGATTCTGGTCTGTTCTAAGAAGCGTAACCACAGAATTTGTACTCCATGGAGACCAAGAGTCCAGAGGGGTATTTGCAAGCAGTCCTTGCAGCTGATCAGTCCTCTGCTAAGATACAATATGTTGCTGAACTAAATCATCCCGATTGCAGCTACTCCTGGATAGTAACATTATTAAGAAGTCCAGTATAAGTGATGGTCATGCAATACCTTGGCATGTCATATCTGTGTGCATTTGTTTATATGTATGAAGAATTTCGTATTTTTTAACGCATCAACTTTTGTCCCAGATCTGGTGCCTAGGTAATGAGACTCGATTTCATATCAACAAAACAGTAGATGCAGCCATTCGGTCTGTAATAATAGGTGGCCTATATCCAGGTATTCAGTACCGCGTGGAAGTTGCTGCAAGTACCAGTGCAGGTGTGGGAGTAAAAAGTGAGCCACAACCCATAATAATTGGTAAGTGAATGTCTGTTTTGTTGTTTTGTTTTGCCTGTTTCAATGTTCAGAAATGCTTTCATAAATCACTTCTGGAAGCATAAAAATCCATGGAGCAGCAGACTAGTTTTGAATAGAGCTAGTTAGTTAGCTTTTAACATCTCACTGCCTGTTGACGTCTTGTCTTCTGTTTGTACAGAGTTCTCACAGTCAATGGAGGGAAATGTGTTCCTGAAACATATAGGAAAATGGAGATAATCTAGTGAAACTGATTTAATTTTTTTTTGTTTTGGTTTGGTTTTTTTTTTTTTTGTTGTTTTTTTTTTTTTGTCAAATTTGCCACTTTATCAGCTTGATGGGTTTATGGAACCGACAGATCAAGCTCCCTTTTCCTCCTGCTCAAATGACTATAATATAGCCTTACTCGTACCATTGGTGCCTAAGGCACTATTTTCACCTGGTTTTCTGAACATTTGAAGTCAGTGTTTTTCAGGTATCCCAAACAGACAAGCTTCCTCTATCAAAGAATATGTGGCTTCTACTCCAAATAGAGACAGCAAAGGTAGTGTTATTATCGCTGCCTTTGAAATGACTTTTTCAGTAGCAGTTTCCATGCTGAATTCATTTCCTGACCCGAGGGAAACACATATTCTGTTTCTTCTGAAATTCTTCTCAAGCATAAAATATAAAGGCAGGAACAATATAGGAAGGATAAGAACATAATAAAATATAACATGTTTAACAAAATCAAATAGAGCTGTGCAGGGAAGCACCTCATATGACTATTTTGTTGCATCTATATGACCTAATTTTGTTATTACTTAAATGGGGTTTTGTTTGAGTCTTTTGATTTTATTAAATATTTTCTTCCTAGAAAATTTTGTCAAGAGAATGTCCAAAAACATGGACATGTTATGTGTAGACCTTTGGAAAAGGCCATTCCCTAAGCATTGCTTAAATGTTTTAATGATATTCAGGTTCCCTATGCGGGGAAATGCCTATTGCTGCAGGAAGGAGAAAAGGGATGCAAATAAAGTACAAAAGAAAGCAAATAGTTATTTGGTATTTAGAGACTTAATTTTGCATTGTCAAGCCTACAGTTATATTTATTTGTTCCTTAAATGTTTCCAGAATTTCTGCTTCATCAGGCTTGTTTGGTGGCATCTTTGCACATTTAAGAGTCTTGTGCATGCAATAAAGGAGAGTCTTTTCTGTTTAGGTTGTGTGGGCTGTTCACATTTCTGTGTTCCCTTTTGGGAGCCCAGTGCTGGGTGTGGTTACGGTTACTATTATGGTCTGTATCTCCCTTTTCTTTAGGTCCCATTTTTCTTGCTTATGAATTGCTGGCAGTCATTTCTCAGGCACTAAATTTGTTTGATAAAGATAACAGTGTTTAGGTGATACCATTTCTGGAAAATCTGAGCTGCTACCAGTCAACATTTGACTAAGAATCAAGACCATAAAATAAGAAATTTGTTTTTTAAGTAAATTAAAAAAAATAATAATAATTATATGGATTAAAAGAAAGCTAATGAATAAACCTCAAAACATCATCCTGAATAGGACAACATTACTGAGTGATTGTATTATAATGTAGTCCTATATGGTCTGGTGCTAAGCTATACTATTTAACAGCTTGCATACAGAATGAACAACTGCAGAAATACTGAGTTATGGAGAGAGCAGGTCAGTGATGCAGAAGAATTAAGCAGTGTTGCTAAACAGCATGACTTTCACTGTCATGAAGTATGGAGCCCAGCGTATAAAAAGAAAGATGTTATTCTTAAATATAGGGTATGTTTTTCTAAGAAGAAGGGGTTTTTTTCTGAACTCATTTCATAGAATCATAGAATAGTGGATTTCCATGGTGGATAATCTACTACTGACTTCCCAGACCAATTCTAGATGACAGACCCATGACAATCCGGAAAGTAATCCCAGGACAATATAAAGCAGTAGGAAGTATATTACTTCTTTAGTTAGAAACTGTATTGCTGCTACAGGAATCCTGTGCCCATACTTCAAGCAGGACATTGAAAAGTTTTATTGAAGGCTCAAAGAGAATCAAGAATAACATTTTTGGGATCACTATTGGTATACTAAAAAAATTCACTTGGAAAATCAGAAGTAAAAATGGAGATAACAACAATATTGGTGAATGGTTTAGTTATTATTTCTCTTCATCAGTTGGCCTGTTCAGTTTTACATTCCATCATTGGCATAATAACATGAGGAACAGCTGCAAACTTTCACAGTAATAGGTGCAATTGAATCTGATGTGTCTAATTAATTTTTAGTCCAACAAATTAGTTTTGTTCTTCATTACTCTCCAATGGGAGGAAGACATTATATTTCATTATGTTTTTGTCTTCAGGAACAATGGAGCGTTACAGGTCGCACACTTCCCATGTCTATGTTATAATTAGTTGAACTGACAGCATTGTTACCAAAACACCTGCAGTATATAAAATAGTACTGTGGTACCCTGGATGACATATTTATTACTTCTGCTTAAATATTATCTAAAGAAATACAAAATTAATGCCATTTGTTTCCCCAAACACCAACAATTGCATGAATTTTATCAAACGTCAGTGGGTAACATTCATCTGTATCCATTTATTTTTCAGTCATCAAATTCACAGGGCATATGTTATTTTGATATTTAAAAGAGTTATTACTTTTGCAGTTGTAATTGCTAGGCACTGAAGGGCAAGAGCAAACAGCCAGACAGAAAACTTTAGAAATTAACTTGGAAACAGATTGCACCTTCTTCTAGAAGAGAGGGAGAACCTAAAGTCCACTGAAATCTCTCTGCAGGCTCTCTGCAGTTTGCTTTCACACCCTGCATTCTCTAAAAGACATTAGAGAAGAAAATGAGATCTTCAGACTTTTTGGAGGCTTTAGAAGGAAGCAGTTGTTCTTTTCTTGAGTGCTGGAGTGTCTGCTCCCAAAGCTTGTGTCCCTGAAGTGCTTCTCTGTCTTCTCTTGTCCAAGGCAGTGTGGCTACCTCTGAAGCAGTGCTGACATTACATGTTTCCTCACTGTCCCACTGCTTTTACCTCTCCTCCAAAGGGCACAGAAATTAACTGAAAGTTAATGGCAATTACAGCAGCATCAACTCCCACGCTGATTTCTACTAGAAAATCAATTGTGTGCCTGGATGAGTGTGCCTCCTTCTATTAGTTTTACTCTCAGCACTTTCTCTTTCAGCACTGGAGTGCACCTATGGATTAATTCCATGGGCAGAAAAAGAAGGGAAAATCTGATAATGGAGCCACCACTGCCTCCCTTCTTTTCCTTGCACAGGTCCTCACTGGGTGTTATTCTCACTTACTGCATCAGGACTGGAAGCCACGAGGCCTTTAGCAGCAACAAGTCATAATAGGAAAGTATGGGAAAGGACAGATAAAGCTGCCAGGTCCTGATGTTAGCAATGTTTGCCAGCATGGCCAGTATAGACATGATACCAGTACTGGTGTACTGCCTTTTTATACATCAGCGGGTGTTGTTCTGCTACTATCATTCTGTGGGACCTATTTTGTTTGCAGAAAGCCTGTTTTGTTTCCTGTACAGAAGTACTGAAAGCAAGCCAAGCTCTAGCACAGTTTCAACAATCTGTTTGCAAAAGCAGACGGTCATCATGACTAAATATTGACATGGTGCTGAAACACAGAAAGCTTAATAAAATCACTGAGATCATTAACAGAGTGATAGCAGTGTAATGCAGTGCATTGCCTTTCTTCCTGAGTAACTCAGTCCAGCTCTTGAGTACAACTTAGAGCCTGAAGCTGTGTCTTGGCTGGTGCAGAGCCAGTCCCCGTGCCAGGGGTGCAAGCTGGGGCAAGGCAGGCACACTCAGCCCAATAGGCCCGCTGGGAGGAATCCTCAATCACAGCTTGACTGCTGTAAACACTGTGTCTCCTGCAAAGAGGTGTCTGTGGAAATAAACAGGAAGTGTCAGACTTCTCACATCTGCTTTGGCCAAAGACCTTGTTTGTTTGCTTTAGGCTGAAGCCAGTGTGCTGACAGAGGAGCTGTTCTTTTGAAAGAAGGAAGTGGTAAATTTAACTATTGCTGAATTGTAGAAGAGGAATATGAACATTTTTACAGCAAAGTGTAATGCTACAATACTTTAATTTTTGGAATGACCATTTTGGTGTTGCATTGCCATACTCTACCACCTTTACATGTGGGCTATAGACTCTCATAATTGAGAACCGTAGTATTTTTCTCTCAGTAGAGTGGCTACTCTTGCAGTTCTTCAAGATGCATATGGGCATCTGATAATACTGCAACATATTTCAAGGACTGAGCTATCTACATGCTTTTGCTGGAAATGAGGGCTAATTCTTTCACCCATTTCAAAACTGCACATGTGGGCAGCTTAGATCAAATGTACATATAATCATCAGTCATATTTTGCAGAAAAATTTTCTCCTCATTTCTGAATTTTAAACCTAATCATTTTTTGACAAGGGAATGTTTGCAGTAGAAAAGCACTGGCTCTAGAACTAGATGCTTTAGCATTTCCTGAATTTCCAGTTGCATTTTTAGGACCATTTGTTTTCAAGCCAGACACCGACCTTTTTTCCTTTTAGGAAAATTTCCTTTTAGAGAAAGAGGGGAGAAAAAACAGTGGGAGTGTCTACTGAAATGTACAGTTTTATAATGTAATATACATAGCTTAAAATCCTATATAGTAATTTTTCATGCATGTCACTTTAATTGGTATTCCACGTAGTAATTATTTCTTACAGGTTGATGTTTAGAATTTTTCATGCATAGTGTAGGTGAAAAAAATAGCATCTGGTGCTGTGATTGTTTAGAGCTTACAGTAAAGTACATGATTTTCTTCTCTGTGTCAATGCTGGTGCACTTAAGAGTTGTATGGATTGTTTTCCACATGAAATAATTGCTGCAAAATGCATCTTTCCCCCAGTAGAAAATACATATATGTTGTTATTTCTTTTTAATTTGGAAACTTCAGCATGCCGCAAAACCAAATGAGTTAAGAACTTATGGCATGCTGACAACAATGAGCGAAGGAACTGTCTTTTGATGTTGCAGCATATTTTGTATTTGGATTTCTCTTTTTGAAATAGCTATTAATTGATTGCTTGATTTATTTCTTGATTTGTTCCCCATTGTCCATTTTCTCATCATTCTGTCTATAATTATGTAAAAACAAACCAACAAGCATGTACATTGTTAAAAAATCCGCTGGACTGTCATGTTAGATTATTTGGGAGAGACCTATAGAGCTATGTTTTCAGATATATGTGTGCAAAATCACTGTGGATTATGGATATACTTTCTAGGAACACTAGTTTTCCAGGTGCACATTGATACTCATTAAAGATCTACTATGGATAATTCTTTTGAGGTGCATTACCGTTGGGTTTTTGGGTTTCTTTATTTTCATTTGCAGTACTTGCTCCCTGTTTGTATTGCAGAATCCCTAATAACATTCTGTTGAATTTCTTTTGTGCAGGAGGTCGTAATGAAGTTGTTATCACTGAAAATAACAACAGCATAACTGAACAAATCACTGATGTTGTCAAACAGCCTGCCTTTATAGCTGGCATCGGTGGTGCTTGTTGGGTAATTCTGATGGGTTTCAGCATCTGGCTGTACTGGCGCAGAAAGAAGAGGAAGGGGCTCAGCAATTATGCTGGTAAGAACAGTGACTATTTATTACCATCTCATCAGGTTCTATTAAACAGGTGCTGTTAAACCTACTTTAAAGAACTTGTTGAACTTATTTAAAGGTGGCCTGGGTGAATTTTGTATGCTTGTTTTAAATGTATGCTGTGAAAATGCTGGTGTATGAGAAGCTTTACATGCATTGCTCAGTACCACATTTCATGATTATCATACGACAGTCTTTATTTTTACATCTCCAGCACATTTAGCATAAAAAAGAACAGAAAGGATTGACTATTCCTCTTGCTTCCTGCTCACAAGACACTCTGTTAGCAGTCTGTCTCCGTTTATGTGCTCAAATGTGAATTAGACTAGACCCTTGTAAGGAAAGTTTTGGTCATCCTCTTCATTCCCATGCATTTCCATGTCTTTGAAGACATGTGCATGGGAAAAGAATGGAGATACTTAATTAGTGACTCCATACCTATACCTAGAGGAGAAGAGAGTGATGAATTAGAGAAATGTGGTTAAAATTTACGTATGGCAGAAGCCTTAAAAAGTGTTGTCTTGGAGGTAGAACACCTTGGAATGCCCTCACAGTGTGATCCCTCTTGGACCAAATGTGTTGTTCTTGCTACAGATTAGTTTTTGAAAACCATATTTAGAAAAATAAATACATTTGCCAATTGAAAATATCTTCTTCTTTCCCAGCCTGTTTGTTTTGTGCATTATTCTGCGCGTCAGGATTCTTACAGATTTTTTTAGGAAGTCAGGTGAATTACCATGAAATCGGTAACTCTGAACCCTAATTTAACACCACAAAGCTGTTCTTCAAATATCACGTAGGTTCTCTTGTAGTGCTTATTGACATTTAAAAAGAGAAATTTCCTTTTGAGCAAGATTTGCACAGTTGAGGACACACTGCATTTAATGTTGACATGTATCACACTAAAGTTACACTAGTACTCTTCTCTTTACAAGTTATCACGTGCAAACCCAAGGACTCAGGTTCCCTAAGTGGATGAGCATCTCTAACAACTTGCCAAAACACCAACATTCATTCCCTGCTCTCAACCCTCAGCTTTAACCATTATCAGACTCATCAATGTCCAGACTGAGCTCACTAAACCGAAAGGAAACTCTTCTGCATTGTTTTTCAGTCCTTTCTGCTGGATTAGTTTTCCATTGGCTTAGTGAAACAAGGCAGCCCAAGCAGAAATCAGAGGAGCAGTGGAAGCAGAGGGAGGAGAGACCCTTTCAGTGGCTCTTGGGCTGACTTGGTTTTTGTGGAACCTCATCTTGTATCACCATGTATCATTCATAGGTTATGCTTTTTTACTGAGGTGTTGTCCAATTTCCGTTAACAGCAATGACTTTTACTGGCTGAGAGGTGGGGTGGTGTTAGCTGAGAAACTAATACACATCACACAAATCTACCCATTTGTTTCTATGAAGTATCAGTCTAGATCCCAAGATATTTCATATTAGGAGATAGCTGTACTGTTACTGCTCTTAGGGAGCAGTCGTGTGGATAAACTTTGGACAGGAACTAAGACTACTCTTTTTTTAAAGCAGAATTATTAGCCCTGTGTGTGAATTGGCATGTTGGGGGGTGAGAAGGGAGAGAGACTGAGAGCAAAGTCTTGTATACTTTAAAATGCATAGCTGTAAATAATTATAATAGTGGTTATAAACAGTGTGTCTCCTGCAATTCATTCCTTCTCATAATGTTTGCTGCATTGAAGTGTGGTGTGAACATTGCATCATGCCACTGAATTCACATCATCAGAATTATGAAATAGTGTATGCTTTCAGCAAGGGAAGTTGATAACAGGTCATGCTTCAAAATTCATCCTAACATTCACAATTTGGAGAACAGCATGTCCGCACATAAAATCTTCAAATATGACTGTCAAAATTCACTGCTCACCTTTCTAACCATCATTTGTAATTGGCTGCTGGCTGGTTAGTGCTTTAAGCTCAACTGTTATGCCCTGTTTATGATATTCAATCACAACTGAGTAAATTCCAGAGGAAACTCATGCCCTGCAATTACCACTTATTATCAGGGTGTGTAACTCACAATGTGTTTGCTTTCTTGTTTTGCAGTTCAGTCCTTCACCTTCACCCCTGCAGGTACTGTCCATTAGTCTGTCTCTTACCTCACCAACACATCATTGCAAACATTAGCTACCTTAAGTGTTTACAAACATGTGAGAGATGCAGAATTAAAACCAAATACAAGGAGAAATACTTGTGCTGCCTATCTGTGATAAAAACATTGCATTCCCCTAGTGATTCCAGGGTACCATCAAATCTATCACCATTAATATCTATCATTTTAACTCTGCATGCTTCTTACTCATTAACTCCTCAAAATAACGCAGTTTTGAAAGTAATTTGCAGGACAGGATGCTTGAATTAACATAAATAAGCATTAGTTGTATATAACTGAATTTTTATTTTAAAGCTCAAAAAAATTATCTCAAACATTTTTAAGATCAAACTGGAGAAATGGAACTTTCTCTTTCCTTCAGCTGTTAGCTGTGCATAAGTCAACCTTACTGTGAGGTGTTAAAATCCTCAAGCAATCTAGTGATTAACCTATGCATGCCTTGCTTTTACAGTGTTTTTGAAATGGAAGCGTTTGCTTTTCTTCTGCCTATCCAATTCAAAGCTAATATCCTAGTTTTCATATCTTTAATAAATGTGGCATACGGTAGACCATTATCAGAAGCATAATTAAAGATAGGTGAAGAATAAACGAAGTGTGGCTAAAACAGCAGGTTGCAAACATCTCAGTCAACATACGGATAGCCAGGAAAAATAGAGCATACAATGAATAGTAATAATTAACACAAATAATTAACTTCTTTCGTACATAAGCTCGAGATTCAAAACTCAAAAATAATTGCACCTCAGTGGTACGGTATAAAAGGCTGATAAATCTCCACATTTCCCAGAAGTCTGTAAAGGTTTTTGCATGTAGCTTGGCCCCTCGGTGGCATTTACCAAAGCTGTTTCTTCTTCTGTCCCCTCTGCCATCTATGTGATAGAGGCTAGTCTTCCTACTGCACTGCTGAACCAGCCTTCATTCTCAGCTAGCTGCTTTCTCACTCTTGCTTGTATCTTCAGCCACAGCCTGAGTGTTTAGCTTAGTAGGAAAGGGCAGATGACTATCAAGGCAGATAAGTGAAGGTGATGGTGTCTGCTCTGGAGTCCTGTGGCATTGTGAGGGAGAAGTGTCCTCATGGAGAAGCTCTGGGGTCTCAGGAATTGCTCCTCTGCCTTCCAGGCAGGTTTGTTCAAATTAATCTAAGCTGTGGCACAGCACATGCTACCCTAAATGCTTTATTTGCTTTTCTTTGAGACACAGCATAGGATTTTTCCAAAGTGAAATAATGCATCTTTGCATTTGGTTCCTTTGATCATGCCAAGGTCAGCTGTCTGTAACTGCGGTGAGGTTTTTCCACTGCCTTGGTAACATGTACTGGCATGACACAGGGCTGTGCTGGAGCCACAGTGACTGTGCATGATTCAGTGCACTTGATCGCCATGTACTGGGCAGCTAAGATATGTCAGAGGCACTGCCAAAATTTGCTTTATAGAATTATAACAGCACATAGTTCTGTTTCCTGGCCTATAATCATTTCTGGAGGTACTGAGAACCTGAGTCATCCAGGGGTCAAGTCCAGAAAAATTAATCTAATAAACCAGTTGTTCTTATGAAAGAACCAAGTCCATATTTTTTATCTTTACCTACAGAGTTCCCTAGGAAATACTGCTAGTTCTCTAGTGTTTGAGTTTGCCATTGGTAATATCATTTAGACCAATATATCTATGTGGAGGTTTGACAACACTCACAACTGTATGTTGTTCCCTGTGAAGTTATGATTCATAAGCAGTTCGGTTTCAGATCTAAGTATTTATAGGCAGTGGCATGTAGCTTTCAGAATCTCATCAGAGACAGCTGTCAGTAAAGTTTTGCTAAGTATGAATTTATCCTAATATACTCAGATTTTAGAAGGTGCACAATTTTTGTTCAGACATCTGCTTCCTTCAGAAAGTTGCAGAATGTGCAGATTTGACTGTGTAATAAAGTGAATCAAATGTATTAGTATAATATTCATATACTTTCTATTTCAGACACAGAACAAAAACTTGTTTTAGTTATTTCTAATGTAAATGGGTTTTTTTGGTTTGTTTTTCTTCAGTTGTATTTGCATATATGTAGAACTTAAAGAATTAAAAATAGTTGTTTTAAAGTCTGGATTTTGCAGTTGTATAATTACTTGCAAAAAATGTTCTTTTGGGTCATTTTCTGATTACAGGTGATTTACTAGGACTGTTTTATTATTTTTGTCCTGTTATTAGGCGCCTAAGAGATACAATTTTTGCTGTATTACTAAAGTACTGTAACACTCTGTGTAGGAGAAGAGCAAACAGCAGATATCACAATTGGTAAAGACTTATGCCAGGGAAGAATGAATTTAAATTCACTAAGCTTTCTGTCTTTGTGAACATTTTCATAAGCACTGATCAATTGCTCAGATGGTCGCCAATAAAGTGACATTGAAAATCATAGCTTCTTACTTATTTTCAGTAGTTACTGAGCCACAATTCCGTACAACACTATTCCTCCACTGCCTTTTCCCCCATCATGACTCACCAGGCACTGATGGCAATGCCACTGCTACAAAGCATATGATTTTTGGCAATGTTTGTTAGATTACTGCTGGTAAGTAGTAGTGTCATCTGCAGGTCTACAAGGAGTGGGTATTTTCAGGACCGTGACATATTATCATTAAACCCAAATCTGACACAGACATTGAATACAGTTGTTACCCATTTTCAGTTGTCTGAAAAGTGATATCTGACCAATTATTAGAGTAATTATTTTGTTCCTGTAGTACAGTGATGGAGCAGAACTTGTTTATTTTGTATGGAAGTTGTAATTCTCATTTCAAAGTTTGATATAAGGACCTATACAACAAAGGCATGGAATCCATCTGTAGAAATAACAGCAGTTTCATTTATCTGCTTATCTTTCCTGCACCCTCAAACTCATTGTTGTGCCAGTACCCACTCTCTTGAATACTCAGGTGTTTCAAGTGTTTAGAGCATCAGTCATGCAAGGAAAGTAAACACATATTTTCACTTTTGAGTAGGCAAGCTTATGTAGTGACTAGTGCTCCTTGGGATTAAAGATTTCATGAAACTGAGTAAACAAAACCAAATTAAAAATAGAGAGTTATGGAATGCTACACATTTTATGTGCAGCTTCTGAAACCATTAAAGAAAGATAAATTGTTTGACAGAATCATCCAAAACTAGACAGAAGATTTGATGGAATTTTTACATGCTGGTTATCTGTTCTGAGCTAATGCTTATTAAAAGAGGATTAATCTACATTCATATTTGAGGAACAGCTTATCAGAAAAAGGAATGAGACTTGGCTGGCAACATTAAAGTTTTCATTTGCAGTAGGAAAATGTGGCCTACTAGAGATAGGCATGCAGAAAGCTTTCTAAAGCTTTCTTGCCTCAGAATGTCAACCTACTGTACATTTGTATTTTTCCAATTCTAGCAGGCATGAAGATTAAATTCAACCTTGTCAGATAATATTAGTAAATGGCTTGGGTACCTCCTTATATATTTCATAAAAAGCATGTGAAAAGCTCCTTAATGTATGCTGTTCTTCGTACAAATATATACAATATAATTTCCTTAAATATTTATGCATTTAAAATGCACTTTGGATTATATTTCTGCATTTTTACAGTCCTTGAAGTATAAGCTGGTGGGGATTCCTTCAAAATCTCTCTATGCAGAGGTTATTTTTTCATCTTCTTTTGAAAACCAATCTCATCCCTGCAGGTCTTCAGCCTTTCTAAGAACATATATCAGATGCAAAGACTGCTGAAAGAGCTTTTTTGCTTCCTCGGTGATAAAAAGCAAGGGAGATGGGTGGGCCAGGGATGGGAACATCCTTCCCTTCCTCCTCTTGCATTGCCCCTTAAAATTGCTCTGCTTCTTTTTGAAGTAGAGACAGGATGAATAAAGCCAGCTGTCTGTGTGTTTTATTTTCACAGTGACATCTACAAGCCTGCATTGCATTAAGTATGCTCCTATTCAGGCATTTAGACTTGTTTTGTAATTGCAGAAATCAAACTGCAGGCAAAAACCCTGACAAAATGTACAGCAGGAATGATAAACATAGTGCTTTTGTTGGCAGCCTGACCATATCTTCTGTTGTTAGCTGTCGTTCCTTTCACAATATTGATTCTAAAAGAAAGGCATCTTCTCTATCCTGGCTTAGGTAGCCTATTTATGGATGGCATCATGAATATGAGGTATTTTTTCTTTACCATCCTGATAGGTCCACATTTCAGGAGGATTTTTGCCTAGTTTAGTTGATATTCTGGAGCCTTTTCCACCAAGAATAGTAACTAAAATACTTTCTTGTTTATTTTCTCATGAAGAAATACCACCTATGCAGTGGTACACAGGGTGGAGGGTAAGCAAAAGTACGTGTATCCCTTCCCAGTTCCATATGCATCATGTAAGCCAAGCACAGTCTTCTGCAGGAAAAACAATGTCAGTCCAAGACAAGTTATTTTTTTAATAAGCTAAATTGAACTTTTCTTCTAAAGCCAGTGTTTATGTTGGGAGGGTGTAAGATTATTTTATGCAGGAAAAAGCCAGGAAACAGTTACTACAACCGGTATACACAGAAGTAAATGGAAAGTGTAAATGAGAAGAGATACCTATCTCTTCTCAACATACTCATGTGCCATAGCCAATCTGTAGCAATTACAGCTCTAGCAAAGAGGTTCCAATGTCATAGAATCATAGAATAGTTAGGGTTGGAAAGGACCTTAAGATCATCGAGTTCCAACCCCCCTGCCATGGCCAGGGACACCTCACACTAAACCATGCCACCCAAGGCTCTGTCCAACCTGGCCTT
>WYDI02029429.1:0-17386 GCA_009867235.2 Psittacus erithacus | reverse complement strand
TTCCAGTCATCAGGAACTTCACCTGACTGCCATGATTTTTCAAATATGATGGACAGTGGCTTAGCAACTTCATTTGCAGCTCCTTCAGGACCTGCGGATGGATTTCATCAGGTCCCATGGACTTGTGCATGTTCAGGCTCCTAAGATGGTCTTGAACCTGATCTTCTCCTGCAGTGGGCCAAAGGTCATCATTCTCACAGTCTCTGCGTCTTCCTTCCAAGGCCTGGGTGGTGTGGTCAAAGCATTTGTCAGTGAAGACCAAGGCAAAGAAGTCATTAAGAACCTCAGCCTTCTACAAATCCAGGGTAGCCAGTTCTGACAGCTTCTGGAGAGGGCCCACGTTGTCCCTAGTCTGTCTTTTACTCGCTACGTACCTATAGAATCCCTTCCTGTTATCTTTTAACATCCCTAGCCAAGTTTAATTCTATGTCAGGTCTTCTTGATGTGTTTTTCACAGCATACCTTGGACTTTTTTCCATACTTCACTACACAGAAAATAAAATGTGCCTGACAAACACTGTGGCAATCTCATACTGGCTCCCCCATTTCAGCTTTATTTATAAAGGTACACAAGGGATATAAATATTTTGAAGGCCACAAGTGTTGATATTTTTTCCCCTCATGACATTAGATTCTCAAACACCTGTATGTGCTGTAGAAGCAGTGACAATATTATTTCAATAGCATTTCTGGTAGATGATAGCTTAAACAACAACATTCATCCTAAGAAGTTTTCAGAAAATATGTTTTACTAGAACTCCCTTAAATCTGTAATCTTCATTTATAAGGGCTGTTAGTGAATGTACCATTGTTTCTCACTTTCCTTTTTTCTTGTCGCTTTGACAAATGCAGAAAGCTGGAGAAAAGGGGTGTTAAATTTGAAGGGGAGGAGGAGAAAGGAAACAGTATCTAATGTGCTTTGGGCAACACACTTTTAAACATAGCCTGGCAGTACCCAGCTCTTAGCATATTCACACGTGATATCCACAGAATCTCAGATTATTCATTTTAAGCAATGAGAGGTACAGTCATTTGACAGCCTATTAGAAACAATGTGAGTGAAAGTAGCATCAGCTCTAAAATTAATTAGCTGCAATGTTTTACCATGTCTTGTTTTTCAAAGCAGACTTTTATTTAGTACTTCCCATACTTTGCATTTTGATTTTCTTTTCATTAATTGGTTTGATTACATCCTTTCAAAATTCAGCTATTAACCATTTTGATGTGACATATGACTGCAGTGATTTTCTGATATTGATATTAGTCTGTTCCGCAGTGAAGGGTAATTAATCACCCTACCCAAGCGCTCTTCCAGAAGTGCTTCCACTGGGGCCAGTGTTGTCCTCTTTGCTGAATGTGGAATTATCCTAGGAGTTAATAAAGTGACAAGGATTCTATAGGGTATCAGAAGTATTATCCCAGTGGATTTATGTCATTGCTAATTTTTTTAATGATCACATCATTTCTATTGGTTGTAGTAATTTTGTCTGATAGAATGATGTATAATGCAAAGACTAATCTTGAATCAGTCTAGTTTGGACTAATATTTGGAAAATCTTGCAAATACTCTAGGAGCTATAATTTAATGATTGAAATGTCTGTGTTACAATGGCAAATAGTGTTTCCTAACTGAAGCCAATTTGAAATTAAACTGGCCACAGACTTTTCCATTCCTCTCTGAAATTTAAACCCTTAGCTTGTCAGTGGCCTCTAAGGCTGCAGGTGTCCAGGGCGCTGCTATAATTTAATAGTCTGCCTTATCTATGCCTGACAATAAATAATGGGATATTGCTACTGAAAATGAGAGTAGCCTGTTGGCCTTGATTCAAAATATTTGCCAGTGCTTCAAAAAGGAGCATCAAATGTTGTCAATTAGCATCTCACCAGTAATGTGGGTTTACCTATATTGCCTTGAAATTTAATCTTGTTAATAAGAAAGATAAGAGATAGGCTGTTTTTTTTTTTCAAACACCCATAGATGGATCCATAAAAACAATTGTCTCCCTCTGAATATGTCCTTGGCATCCCCCATGGCAAGACTGGAAACACATTTTTTTCCCAGTGATATTGGCGTGTATGCATTTATGTGTGGGTGCTGGTTCTTATACTATAGTTCTAATAGAAACAGTGCAGCTGTATGCTTTTTTTCACCCCTTCAGCTCTAATATAGCTGCCACCTCTTTGTATTTGTCCTGGGAAATGGCATATTTGTGTGGTGACATTATATTACTGCATTACGACATGATATTAACTCACTGGTGCAATGTCATTATGTACTAAAGCAAAGCATGCCAAGAAAACAATTTCATCACATGGCTTAATCTTGCAAAGCAAAGTCATATGAAGGGGCCTGCGGTAAATTCAGGCCTTTTGCCCAGGTGTCAGCCTTGCCTTGCAAGCTACAGAGCAAATTGATGTTAGTAAATAACGTGAAGTCCAAACCAAATTGTAACCCTCATGTGTTTGATCTTTTTCTTACCATTTCTGTACTATGTTATGTGATGATGCCAAGAGGCCTCCGATCTTGGACACTGAGCAGTTTGAATTGTTACTTTTAATTATTACTAATTAATTTTTCCCTGTCTTATATGTGCGTGCGTGTGTGTGTGTACGTTTGTTTGTTTCGTTTTTCCAACCAAAACACAGTCACTTTCCAAAGAGGAGACGGAGGACTAATGAGCAATGGAAGGTATGTTTCTTTGTATAAAGGTCTTTCCATTGTGTTAATTGTTAAAATTAGGGATCTGAAAAATGCCATAGGTGATGCACTTGGGTCATAACTGATCATTGGGAAGACTGACAACACTAGGAGGAGCTCAGTAGCATTCCACAAGGTTTAATGACCTATCTACTGTGCACTTTGGAGGAATCAAGCCCAGATGTTTCATATCTCCCAGATGCCCTGGAAGAAATGAGTAGTAAATATCACAAGGAATGTGTTCATTTGTTACTGGGATGTTTATTGCATTAATTAGACATTAGCAAATGAAGTTGCTGTTGTTTAAGACTCCTTATTGGCTCCCGTTAAATTGCTGTGAGTGAGCAATTACACTTAATCGATCACAAAATAAATGATTCATGGATGATGAATAAGCTGTAGATTGATAGGACTGGTTTCCACAACTTTGGCTACTCAACTGAAATTGATAAAAGTTGATAACAGGCCCATATATCCTCATCTATTTTCCCTTTGCCAATATGGAGATTGTAATTAGGCCCTGGTAATAACTTCCAATCTCCTGTTTAATCAATATTTTAGCAAAAAGAGATTAGGCCTAATGAGAGCAAGTAGATGTGGCAATAAGGCGGCTGGGTCTTCTTATTGCCGTTGCCATAGAAACCGATGTTTCTCTTAGGGATTGAACCAGGCAGGGGTCTATAGCGTACAATGATCGGAGATGTTGCTCCAACTTCATGAGTGTATTAATAACCTGGAAAAGCTGCAGAAGTGTGGACGCGGTTCTGTTTTCATTTAGGGGAAGGGGATGTCCATAGGAAATTATTTGTTTTCCCTGTTAAATACAAATACAAACAATCCACCTGCCTTGCTAAATTTCTGGCTGTTTATCCTAGAATGAGTAAGACATGGTGCTTTATGGTCCAAGTGTACCTTCTCTTTCAACAGACTCTCTGTTTAATACTGCTCTCAAAGCTGGGAATTACAGGGATATAAAAGCCACGCAGTGGTGGCACTTAAAGAGAGCTGTGGATTTTCCATTTATCCTACTCAAACCTGCTTGCCTCTAAACTGTCCAAGAGTGCTCAAAGAAAGAGTTACCAGCCTGCAGATGACAGGCGTGCATTTGGGATGCAAGGGGAAGAAGAAATAGTAGCCCAAAGTCCTGGAAATGGCTGATACAGAGCAATCAGTTTGAGTGATGGCTCCCTTGAGGTGATAATTTGTCATGCAGCCCTGGTGTAGGATCCCATGGTGGTACTGCCTAACCCCTGTTTCACACAGACAACGGAGTTCATTTGGATTCTGGCAGAATCACGACAGATGCCTAGTCCCACTTCTACTGACAAAGTTGATTTGTATATAACCTTAATCAACTGCTCAAGGTCTTTAAATCATCAAAGGCTACACGATTTTAATTTGAAAGAAATGTAAGTCTCCTAAACTGCCTTTTACCTACAGTGTTAGGAGAACAGTGATATGATCTCTTCAATCACTAGTTGTCTCACAGATACTTTAATTTTTTAAGTGTATCTATATATATTTGTATGTATATCTTTTTTTTCTATTCTGCTTCAGTCGACCAGGTCTGTTGAATGCAAGTGACCCCAGTTATCCTTGGCTTGCAGACTCTTGGCCTGCCACAAGTCTGCCGGTAAACAACAGCACTAGTGGACCCAATGATCTTGGCAATTTCGGTCGTGGAGGTAGGTTTCCTTTTATTAATTCACTGTACAGTACACAATAGAATCATAGAATGGTTTGGGTTGGAAGGGACCTTAAAGAGCATCTACTTCCAACCCCACTGCCATGGGTAGGGACACCGTCCACTCGACCAGATTGCTTCAAACCCCATCCAAACCTTGAACACTTTCAGGGATGGGGCAGCCACAGCGTCTCAGGAGAACCTGTTCCAATGTCTCACTGCCCTCACAGTGAAGAATTTCTTCCTCATATCTAATAAAAATCTATCATCTTTCAGCTTAAAGCCATTCCCCCTTGTCCTGTCACTACAGGCCCTTGTAAAAAGTCCCTCTCCAGGTTTCTTGCAGGCCTCCTTAAGGTATTGGAAGGCTACTATAACGTCTCCCAGGAACCTTCTCTTCTCTTTCTGTTATTTAACAGCTATGATAAACACTGTGTAGTATTTTCATCATTATACTTATTTCTATGTTTGACTCACAATTTGATTTAAAATTGAGTTTAGAATGCTTTGTCTCTTTCTACTTCTTTAAAATGTAGGTCTATTTTGTAATTTATCCCACAGTGGTGAGACAGGGTCTGCTTATTATGTCAAGAGAAATGTATCTGTTGCTCAAACTCATTACCTCTTATGTGGAGATGAGCAATCTATCTGCTGTGCAGGGCAATGTAGCCAGGGACAGAGGATGGCCGTAAGAGCAGAGAACTCCTCAGGGGTTTCAGGAAGGATGTTCCTTCAACAGGAGAACAGAAGAACATTGTTGCTGTCAGCCTACCCATTCTCCTCCTGCTGAGAGACTGCTCTCAGTCTCAATCATAATCCATGATTTCAAATCATATTCCAAGGTTTCAAACAACTTCAGAAACTTTCCTTCTTATTGGAGGAAAAATACACAAAGAGGGGAACCATTTAGATTTTTTAGGGTTTTATTTCCATTTTGAAATGAGAGAGGCCTGTTGGGGAGATGAAGTAATGATTAAGGTGATGAATCTTCAGAGGGGTTATTTTCTTTCAAGCATTTTACTTAGATGGGAGGTTCAAGATGTATGGTTGGGATTTCTAAAAGTGATAGTAGTCTTCACATCTGTCTTACTTCCTTGGTTTCTGTGATGTTGTAACACAGTTCTCTCTCTATAGTGGTATTCACAACAAGAGTTCCTAATGTAAATGAGTATAGGAATATTTCTAAGCCATAAATAAGTAAACAAAAATCAAGACAACTTTATATATCAAAAATACATTAAAATGCAAAAAATCTATAAAACTGTCAAGCTGATAAATGTGAAAAGAATTCATGTTTGAACTGTACCAGAATCTGCTTCTGAAAACCATCCCTCACATTGGTTATATGTTCCCGTACAAAACTTCTTTCCTGTGATTTGACTACCGTGACTTCAAATAAAAACAAAACACTCTAGATTTATTTTCCATGTAAAAATGTTGTAAAACTTGTCTTGCAAAAATATTTTAAAGTAAGCAGAACTTTTTATAATATTGAGAAGGTAACTGAATATCTGCCAGCTTCTTTATTGTGAATATCTTGAAAATAAAACCCTTCAGTACTTTTCCATCTTTTTTTAAGCTCATATAATACAGAAATATTACCATTTTTCTTTTAGTATTTGGCTCTATATGACTGAAATTAGAAGCATGTCTTAAGGGTTTTGGCTTCAATGTGGATGAGGCATAGATCCAAATTTGTCCAAGTGATGCAACAGTTATGTTTTGAAATTCAGCAGCGTAATTCCACCCCTGATCTTTACAGTTGAGCTCATACTTTTATTCTTGCTGGTTTGGGACCACTTTTCTGTATCTGTTTCAGCAGCTGAGTCTGGACTCTTCTTCATTAAAGATGCATTAAAAGTCAGATGTCTTAACTGTATAGATAGAACTTGGGCCTTTACTGGTTAAAGGGTTTGTGAAAATATAAGAAGTCTCTAAGAATTTTGAAAACAGAATGACTGGCAATCAGTCATTCTGGAAACTCAGAAACTGAGGCAGACAGATCTAACATTGCCTTTAAGAGTGAAATAGTTGTGTCCTATATAGCCATTTGAGAACAAGGCTGTGAGTAGGACACACAGGTTGAGTTTGGAGTTGCACAAGGCCACAAAATGGTACTAGAGGAAGAAAGACTTTTCCTCAGGAAATCCTTCAGCACTATTTCATTTATTTCAGGAGTTCCAAAACAAGGTGGATTTTGGAGAGTTTTTGGGAAAGTGTCCAGTGGGAAATGTGCCTTCATCTTTGGTCTGAAATGTTCAGTGTGGTTTTTTTTCCTATGATGACTCAGTGGGAAAATCACACTTGATTTTTTACTAGGTGATTATGGTACTTTGTAAAATGGCACTTTAATAATTCTTTGAGTTCTTAGTGTATGCATCTCCTTGCGGTCAAAAAAGTAATCTGTGGTCGCGCTAGAAATTCCCAGAATGTCTAGAGAACCTCATCTTATTCGTAGGAATGACTGAAGATTCCTGACCGGTGGGAAGCTATGCAACTTTCCTTTCAAGTGTTTGTAAATGTATAGTTCTCCATTTTAAAATGACTGTATAGGGATGATACCTCTTCAGTTGTCTGAAACATGTTATACGGATAGATGTATGTCTTGAGAGATGAGACATTTTGCTAGTTTTCACTTTTGTGAGTGAGTCTGCAAAGCCACCACAGACACCTTGAGCTGGACTTCCTTCATTTTATACATCAAACAGATTTTATTTACTAAACTTCAATCCACTATACTTTGATGAAACAGTTGTGGAAAGGAAGACTCTTCATGTTGTGAATGAAATGCAAGAAAGACAGGACTATGCTTGTCTCTCACATCATATGCTGTATTTGTACATAGATGCTTTTATGATTGTGTGCTGCCACTAGAAAGCACAGTGGATGAGTGCAGATAGATAGTACTAACCTGATTTTGAAATATGGCCTGTAGTTTGCATTCATGGTAATGGCTTTTTTTCACTTACATTTTATCTGCAGATAAAAGTTAATACAATTAAGGCATTTTAAATACTTGATTGTGCCCATTTCCCTGTTGTTGTTGTCTGCAAAAACAGATCATAATGATAGACCCAAATTTAATATCTATTTCTGCAGTCTCTCTACTGAGCACTTGTTATTGCTATATTTATTGTTAATATTATGTTGTTGCCCTGAGACTGCAGATGTTACTAGGATCCGTATTAAAATGTTTGTTACCGCACACATGAATGCAGTAGAAAATAGTTCCATGGTCTAAAAGTTCATCCCAGAGGAAAGCAAAACAACCCAAATCTCCCAAAAAACAGTGTGGGGGAGGCCATATCGTATCTTATTCCTGGAAAAGTCTTGAAACAGTGAGAGAAAAATTGTATTTCTTAAGGTACAAAACCCATATCTGAATCTGGAACTCAGCCTAAACTCTTGTCTAGGTTCAAAAATCATCTTGTGCTGTCTGGGACTTAAGGTATATAAAATGTCTGCGATGCCTAGAATGGCATCTGAGCATCCTCACTGTAGAAGTAAGCATTATCTCAAGTGTGACCTAATGGCTGGAATTCGTATCTGCTATTCAGCTGTCGAAAGCAAATGGCATATAAATAATGCATTTTTCTAACAAGTAAATTCCAAAATGGATTTAACTTTTCAGAGTTTAAATAAGTTGTAAAAAACATTCCATTTGTTATATTGACCTCTGAGACAGCAAGAAAAGGGTTATCTGCTGAGCTGTGGTTCTCCTTGGGTCATCATGCCAGTCATCATTAAATTCTTCACACTTCACTAGTCTTAGCTTCTAAATCTAGTATTCCACCAGCAAAGGTCACTACAATGTTTAGTAAGGAGAGAGATTGCCAATCTAAGTGATTAAAGGTACAAATTGCAGTGTGTGATAGGATTCAAAAGATGTGAAAAGTCAACAGATATTTAGTTAAATATGCTGTACTGTTTTCCAGGTAAATGTACTGGAGTACTTGAGCAAGTTGTTCTCCATTATCAACACTGCGTTGCCATTTTAACAGACTAATCACTTAAATCCCTTCAAAATAACAGATTTTTTTACACATAATGGGAGCAACTTGCCTTTGGCAGGTTTTTCTTTTGTTGAAAAGGAGAAACATACTAGCTAATGTCAAAAAGAAAATTAGATAAGCTGATGCATAAAACTTCAAGAAAGTCAAGGTGGTGGCCTTAAAAAATTACTTTGAGAGCTTTGGCATCCATTTAACAGTTTTGATACATATTTGCTAGGAAAGTTTCCTCTATGGTTTGTAGATTCACTCCTTTCATCATTTTCCTGAAGCCCAGACAGTTTCATTGTTTCTGACATAGACTGAACAATTGAAAACATTCTTCAGTAGAAAAATATTCCAAACTTCCCTTTCACAGTTGAAGGTATGGAAAAAAAATAAAAGAAAGATGGTTTTAGGCAGCGAGACGTGAAGGACAAGTGGTAGGCCTGTCACAGATGCTGATAGTATGGCGATGGTTGTGCATCATCTTCCCTTCGTTGGCTCATGGACCTGTCTCTGCTGAAATGCAAACATGCAAAATGACACATTTATTTTTCATCTTAAACCTTGATACTTTCAGGCTTCCTGTGCATCAATGATTTGTTTCATTCCCCTATGTTCACCACAGATGTGCTGCCACCAGTGCCAGGGCAAGGAGATAAAACCGCTACTATGCTTTCTGATGGAGCCATTTACAGCAGCATTGACTTCACCACAAAAACTAGTTACAACAGTTCCAGCCAAATAACGCAAGCTACGCCATATGCCACCACCCAGATACTGCATTCCAACAGCATCCATGAGTTGGCTGTCGACTTACCTGATCCTCAGTGGAAAAGCTCAATTCAGCAAAAAAATGACCTGATGGGATTCGGTTACTCTCTCCCAGACCAAGGCAAAGGCAACAATGGTAAATATAGCTCTTGTTTTCCAGAGCCCTTATATATACATCTATGCATGAATTAGAAAATTCCTCTTAGTATGAGATGCTGTTCATATTTACCACAACTAATGCTTACATGCTTTGCATGCATAGATTGTGTGCTGAACCTCACACAATCACAAAGTGTATTGTTCTCTGCTTTTAACGCTTTCTGTCCTGTGCTAATCACCAAGCCATCTGCCTTCCATTAGGCTAGGATAGGTATACATTTAAAAGAAAATTAACTAAAACTTGCTGCCCCACCACATCTGACTTGCTAACTGCATGTGTTGCATGTGCTTGTGCTGTCAACTAATCACACAATGCCACTGTGACCTTTGCCGTTTAACCCTTAGCCTTGCTTTACATCCCTGACTACCGCGTGGCTGAGGGATTGGCTAATAGATTGCCACACAACCAGTCACAGGATTTCAGCACCACCAGCTCCCACAACAGCTCTGAAAGGAGTGGCAGCCTCTCAGGTTGGTTCCACTACCGTGGGTGGGTTAGGGATGGAGGGGTCTCGGTTAGCAGATCGCCGGGGAGGTCAAAAACCTCTCACGTGCACTTCTTTGCGGGTAGGAATGAGGGCACAAGCCCACTGGAACGTCAGCAAGTGGCGTCACATTGGCCTCTACTAAAAAAGAAAGCCTTTTGCAAAACCTATTTGGAGATAATTGAAGAATCCTCCCACCCAGCTTACTTGTTGGTGCAACTGCAAACCTTGCCTTGTCACATCCCTTCCCTGACAGCACAGTTCATGAAGCAACTATATTTCCACATCAGTCCTCACTTTATAGTTCTTCCCACACTGAACTTCATGAGGAGATGAGTATTTTTGTTGAGTTGCTAACAGATTCGTCACTCCCACGAGCTGTTTCAAAAATGCTGTTTTTCAGTGAAGCAGCTCAGAAATAAATGTAGGGCCCTGCAAGATGAGTGGGGTTTCAAAAATTGTGCCAAGTCTGCATAGAAACCAAATGTAAATTTTATGCGTGTGCTGCATGTTATATTGGAAACATGACACGTTTTCATTAGATGAAAATGATTTTGAAATTGTTTTGATTAAATGAAAATGATATTTAAATACACCTTTTTCTTCATTTCTTTAATTTTGCTTACTTCTTGCTTATGTACAGCTATGTCACTTTTTGTTTTCAAGACAAAACCTGAAAAGCCAGCACTTAAAATGCAAGTCTGCTATTGCAATTTAAGTGAAATATGAGAGCGCTGAAGTGACTTAAATTTCAAATTCATATTATATCTGTAGCCTTCTGAATTTCCACTATAAGTTGGAGCAATCCTAACCATAACAGATCAGCCCTAGAAATAACATTTTTTATGTCGATTTAAATGACTGTTCAAACTGAATGTTGAAATTAGAAGCCTATAATCACTGGCCCATAACTCTAATAGCCAAAGGTGTTTTCAGGTCTTGTGCTCTCATAGGGAGTATTAGCTGTTTTAAGTGAGATTGAAAAATAGGTTTGTGGCATTGACAGAGAGGTATCTGGGAGCTAAGTTCATACAATTCTTCAAGGAGGATTCTTGTTTCTTGTATGTGAGATGTATTGGCAAGTAGCTTAGGAAATCGGCTTGCTCCTCTGGCTGCATGGATATGCAGAAATTGATATGCTGAGGTACATATGTGCCAGTTATCAGAGGGCCGTGTCACACTTCAGATGTGTTGACAGCTACAGCTGCCTAAGAATTTTCTCAGAAAATACCAAGTTTCATTGGAAAATATCAGAAGCTGGACTTTGAACCAGTACTTCAAGGGAAACATAATATTTTGTGTAGTGTTTTCAGTTTGAAGTAAATTTTCCAACAACACACAGAAACTTCAGGTTAGTGAGTCCTTCTATGGCCAGGGCGCTCCTGTTGTGATCAAGGCAGCTGACATCTGGATGCCCCAATGCTCAGATAAGTGTCAGCCTATTGAACTGCAGAGTCAGTATTTTGCTCTCCCTTGCCCGCTAATTATGTCTTTAATACAGGCTAATTATGTCTGTAATACATGAGAAACTGGGGGAGAGCTTCAAATATTCTGACAACTAGAGCATCACTGGAGTCAGAGACCAGCTTTGATTATGTAGTCCCCATCAGGGTGAAGGGATTGTTCTCTTGCTTCCTTTGTTAGTACTTTAAGTACTACTTATTATGCCGACTAAGTTTCTCTCTCTCTCTCGAATATAATGAGAAATCCTATCCCACTGTGGAATGGAAAATAGCTAAAAAATCAACTGCTTTGTGAGGCAGGGAAATTTTGTGGCTGTACTTTGCACAGCTCCCAGCTTATGTCAGTGCTATGATCTTCAGCCCGACTGGCAAATTCTTTTTCCGGTACCTGATTCATCTAGAGATTTAAAGAACATAATTGAATTTCAGTGTGAGGCGACATTGAAACATCAAGCATCATTGCTATGGGGAGACGGAGACATTGAAACATCAAGCATCATTGCTATGGGGAGACAGAGACATTGAAACATCAAGCGTCATTGCTTTGGGGAGACAAGTCTTTGGTGCAACAGTTTTCAAACACACATCAGGCTTTATGTATTAGATGTCTGTTCCACTAGTCTGACAGTGGAGTATCTTTGCCCATGGGGACAGAAGAGAAATCTCCTGCCCAAGTGTACAGTGTAGACTGCTTTCCCTACCAGTAATGACCTTGGAGTTCCTTTCTTTTATAACTTCATCTAAACAGTTCCTCAGCTCTCTGTTCCACTCTTTCTAGTATCTCAGTTGTCTTTGACCTTTCCCTCCAAAACCCCCCAAATCTGAGTGTTTCCATACTAGCACTCCACACATCCAACCTCTGTTTGACCCATCTCCTAAGATTACCAAGACACTACACTTCCAAAATCTTCCTCTGCACCTCAGCTGCACCTCTGCATTTCTCTTCTAGTTTTCCTGGTTTAAATCCCTCTGCGACCCATGCACACACACTTATGCACGTGCTTTCCTCCCAAAGCAGCTCCTTCTGCCTTAGCTTTTGCTGCCTTCTACTCTTGCTGACTTTTACAGAATTCCCCTATGTCCTGCAAATTGCACTTAGCATACTTCCTTTATACTGTTCTGTGACCCTATTTCTAACTCTGTTTTCCACCATACCTGTGTTTTGAAAGCTTCATTTTCCCTCCAGAAGGTTAATTTATTTGTTCCTTCATTGCCACCATTGCTGGGGTGTCTTTTCCATTGATCAAAATGTTCTTTCGCTTTTCAAGAATGCTTCCCTTTCTGCCAGGCTACAAAAAGGAGAAGAGAACCTGTCTTGCATCCTAATAGATGGAATATCAGCTCAGCTCACACACAGTGAATGACATGACCTTGGCTGGATTTACTCTAAATGCTTCAAGACAAGGAAGGAAGAGCTCTGGTCTAGAATTGAGTAGTAGAAAGCAAAGTCTTGTTTGCAATGCGCTGCCAGCCAGGCTGATTAGAAACCTTGCTGGACTCATTGCCTGTTCATAGCAGCCAGAATAGGAGGTGGTAAGAGTCTTGGTTACTTCTGAATCACAGAATCACATGGTTCTTCCCTCTCTGTTTGTTCCTGTTTTGATCCAGCTGACATCTGGAGATAACAGAAGAAAGCCACTGCCTCTTAGATGAAAAGTTCTGTGGCACATGGTTCTATCTGCTGCTGGAATTGCGCCTCTTTTTGGTGCTGCCTGCCAGTGCACACTGTGTCATCCTGCCTGTCAAGCCAGTTGTGGCTTTTTTGATTCATTGCTGTTGAGAAATTTCTACATAGGTTTTTTGAGCAGATCCTTATAAATCAGCAAGAGATGTTAGTGGGTAAGATGGATTAGACTGTGCTTTCTGCAACAGGCAAGTGATGAGTGACTGCCAGCTGTGTACCCCACTGAAAAAGCATATGACAAACCATCCTTCCAGCCAGCAATACAGAGGGTTTGAAAACCACAACAAAATGGCAATAAATAG
Source organism: Psittacus erithacus (assembly GCA_009867235.2). Lineage (NCBI taxonomy): Eukaryota > Metazoa > Chordata > Aves > Psittaciformes > Psittacidae > Psittacus > Psittacus erithacus. The sequence continues at coordinate 4,145 of WYDI02029429.1, read as the reverse complement.
ATGGGACTCCAAGCAGTCAAGGGATTCAAAATCTTGTGCCATTCTTTCTCTTAATGAATTCCTGACAAGAAAAAGGAGTCAGGGCTAAATGAAAGAACTGAAACAAGTGGAAAGAGAGCTTTCTCTGTTTCACTTTCCCACAAATGGAAGTGTCTCAATGGAAGAAGTGGGTACAAGGATGCTAAAAGAAGAGAAGAGGGCTCAAGCAAAATGCATAAACGCACTGCTGACTTCATTTCTACTGGCTTTCTCCATTAGAGTTGTACATCTGAAATAATACCTCTTCTCTGCAGTGGCACAAGATATTTGAATCCTGTGAAACAGACAATTCTAAAACATTGCTTATGACTTCCTGATGTTTTTAAAAATGGAACTTAGTAAATTCCTATCAGCAAAACCCTGTTTCTTTTTGTTTTGGCAAACTTACACTTGACATTCTGGAAAGATACTGAGTCCAGTGACAAACTTTTTAAATGGTGTCCTTAACCTCTGTGTTTTCCATAGTAAGAGATTATGCAAAACAGTGTTAGAAGCACATTGAATTCTGACATTTGAAATAATTACCTATGGTCTACTATGTTTTAATCTAGCAGTGAATAAAAGTCATAAAGCAGAATTGAATAAATCAGGAAATATGTTTCAGCAAAACATGTCTTTCCTTGGTTGTGCACTACTGTGGTGCAAATGGTTGGAGTATTAAAAAGAAGAGATCTTCAGCAATTATTCAGGATATTTTTCCATTCCACTATTATTATTTATAACCTTGTAGCAGCATTAGCACGCTGATGCTGATTCTGCTGATATATAAATACATCTTCCTTTTTTGGGGCATGCCATCTGGAATCAGACTTCTTTAAAAGAAATGCAAATCACTAGCTTTATTCCCCATGTTATATCTCTAACATTTTACTTTTCCTTTCGGATTTGCAGGTGGCAAAGGAGGGAAAAAGAAGAAAAACAAAAACACTGCCAAGCCCCAGAAAAATAATGGTTCAAACTGGGCCAGTGTTCCCCTCCCACCCCCTCCTGTGCAGCCACTTCCAGGCACAGAACTGGAACACTATGGGGTGGATCAGCAAGAAGCAGGGTAATTTTTTTTTCTTTTTCTTTTGAAGAAAAATCTGTGGTTTGCAGAAATGAGGCTTCTTCAAATTTTCCTAAGTGACAGTAGTGACAATATTATACTGTTTTGTTTAACAAAAGAGAAAGAGCGCCTTATCCTATAATCCTATAGACTTATTCAAGGCTACGGAGGAGGAATGTTTGAATAACTCCTCTTGAAGATGGAAATAAAAGTGACCTTGCTTCATCATCATGTAGGGCTTCTCTGCTTACTCATGCTGAGAAGTACCTCGCCACATATGTAGCTTAATTGCATTCTTTTGGGACTGCTTGTACGCGATGGGACTTGGCGCGGGTAAAGATGATATAATCTGGTTCCATGTATTTTTTGACTACTTTGATGTCTAAAAATATTTGAGCTAATAGAACCACACACACACAAATTTGGAATAAATTTAGAAGATCAACCAGTGGATAATAACCCTCTCATTGGCTTTCAGAAGAAATTTCACAGGTGAGGAAGGCATGCTATGTGTAAGCCTTTAAACAACTGGAACCTTACAGTTCTTGAACAAGCTTAAACTTGTTCTCAAGGACACAAAATCACACAAAAATACTAAATGAGAGGAAAGAGAGATTTCCTGCACAGAGAATAATTATGGAATGCTTTTTATGAAGTGAAATTATGACATACCAGTTATCAAACTCTGGTGTAAAATCAGAGTATGTAGAATAGTTTACTGTTTTCATGTCTGTTGGAACCTTGTTCTGTTCATTGTTCTGTCAGGGACAAATTTCTGCCTGTTTAAATACATGGATTAATCAATATTTCCTAAGGATGAAACACATGTTTTAAAAGTCATTGTAATAGCTTTACTGAGTAAAATTTCAAGTGTTATCTGTTCTGAAAGCATGAATTGATCATCACTATTTTTATAATGAAACTTAGAAGAATTAAATATTAATATCTGAGTTTGTACCAAGTCCTTCAGCTCTCAATATGAATAATAACTGTGTAAGTCAGTGTAATTCCTTTTAAAATGAAGCTTCATTCAGGCTGTATTAGAGTTAGAATTTAAAACAAATATAAGGGAAAATGAATAACCTTACTGATTGTAAGTGTTGTTTAAATCTCAAGGCAAAAAGTGCATGTAATCATCGTGTTCTGTATTCTGTTACAAAAAGCCAAAATAAATTTAAGATTATTTCGCCTTATAATATTTGTCCTTATCACTTAAAACACATGTGCAGCCTTTTCACTGACACAATTATGCTATAGAAGGCAAAAAACTTGGGTTTTCTTTCAGGATAATGAAATAGCATAAAAGGCAAAAAGAAACACCTTCTGGAGAGATGACCTGTGACTTAGGGCTTGACTACTCTGTTGCATAAAGTATCTGTTATTTAGCTGGAAGCACTGATGTTGGTCACCAAGATAACACTGTTTATTTAAGGATAAGGTAATCACCAGTTTTATAGGTTCTCAACAATTCAGACTTAGTTTTTCCTATGAATATCTTTTGGATTACTCCTCTTAGGGATTTTTTTTCTCCTAATATCTCATTGATAGTGGTTGTAACAAGGCCTTCTAATGTGCATTCTACCAAACATAAAAAATAACCATTGAAGATTAGACAGTATCAGTCTTGAGCTGCAGTGATTTTCAACCAGCTTTGCTGAACCCAATGCGTCTGCCATGCCCATGCTACCTGAGGATGTGTCCGACAGTAGACAGTAGTGGTCATTCGATATTCAGGGGTTGATCTTGTTTCTGCTTTTTTCAACATGCTAAAATCAACTGAAACATAGACTGCATTCCTTATGTTGTCTTTTTGACATACTGGGTTAAAAAAAAGAACCTAGAAAATTTTGTAAACTGTTTTGGTTTTCTTGATTTGCTTTGATGTGTACTATATATGACAAGTTCAATGTGTTTTAATTTAAGAGTTAATCACATGCAGATGTAATTATATTGAGGATTACAATTGAAAAATGAACTTCCAGTCAGAAAAACTGAAGGCTTTAATAAAGTTCTCACAATATGATATGAGAGGTGAACTTTTAGAGCAATAAAACAAGGAAGTCAACATCTAAACAGAACTTATTTTTGTGTTCTTGAATTCAAGTGTGAGTTTCATTAGCATAAGTATCCCAAATAAACTAAACAATTTTGACACCTTATTTTGCTTACTAGAAATTGACAGTAGTGCCCTATTGACTTATAAACTGTAAAAGAAAATCCCCAACAGCAGCAAGTTGAAAAAAAGTCCCCTAACTTAAGCATAGGCAGGGAAGAAAAATACGCTCTTAGTTCTCTCTATTATCTTCTCCCCAAAAGAACTGATGCTTGCATTCACCTCCATTTTAACATGAACTGCAACACACGTAACGAAAAGTGAATGTTAATCCAGACAGCCATTTTATTTAATATGGTAGCTTTTATAATGTCTTTTATTCCTAGTGTAAAAAGTGTGGTATTCTGTAGAAAGTCTGTTTATACTGGTGTTATCCTGACAAGCTCTTTCCTGTGAAACATTCCCCTTTTTTCTGGTCTTCTAGAAACTCTGTGCTTGTTCCTTGTTATTTTCCTTAATTTTCTGTTGTATGTACAACGAAGTCTTTGAAGCTTCTCTTTTTCTCTAGTAGCTCCCAAGGGGATCTTGCTGCTGCTTCTCAGGGAGTCAGTCTCTTGCCAGTCCTGTGAGCTGCTGTGTCTGTCATGCTGAAGTAATCAGGGGCAGGTAGAAATGTAAGAGGAGAAGTAGGAGACATTTCTCGAGAAATTAATGAAGAAGGCCTCCCAAGAAATGATAATGAGTGTCCACTGCTTCTTTCCTAGGAAAACAAAATGCTAAATATAGTTACAGTTATTAAAAAAGAAAAAAAGAAAGCTCCTTCACAGCAGACTCAGGCACAGCTACAGGTTGGGTGGAGAAGAAGCAGCCCTGCGGAGAAGAACTTGCTAGTGTTGGTTGATGAGAAACTGAACATGAGCCAGCAGTGTGTGCTCGCAGCCCAGAAAGCCAACCATATCCTGGGCTGCATCAAAAGCAGCGTGACCAGCAGGTCAAAGGAGGTGATCC